>JAVSBT010488640.1:0-20698 GCA_033118115.1 Pharyngocirrus eroticus
GGAAGCATCGAGGTGCACCGAGTAGTGCCGAGGTCTCAAACGATTTCACGTGCTTCTTATGGGTCTACTACCTTAAAACAAAAAGTATGAAACCAAATTGGAATACACTGGCACTTGTTATATTAGGATTGATATGAAGAATGCTTAAAAAAATGACATATGCTATATTGCTGATTTAAAGTTACAAAACACATTGAATGCATTGAATAATTCAAAAGCCATTCAAGCTTTGTTGTTTCATTCTTTTTCTTTTTACACAACAAAGCTCAAGGATATCAAATATTGATACTCTAAAGTGAGAATTAGCTAAGTCATTTATTTTGACTGCCATCTTATGCACCAAGTCAGGACCCATCTTTCTATTTAGTTATCACATTGACATTTTGTTTTCTAAGAATTATGGGTACTTTTGTACTGTTGCCTAAGTCATGACATCACTTGAAAGCAATTTTCACCTCAGAGAGTCAAAATAACAAAAGAGTACTCACCCAATTATCTTTTGTCTCAGCATATTCCAGGAGCATTTTCTGCAGTTTCTCTCCCTCACCCCCTGCCTTACAGAACTCTTCCACCAATGCTTTGGTTTTCTGATACTGTTCAACACTGACCACTGACTCAATACAAAGAAGGTATTTGTCACATGTGTCCTTGAGTTCTGGGACTGGTAACTTTGGCAACGGTTTCTAAAAAAAGATAATTTAAAAAAAATGAAATGATAGATTAGGCTATATCAGTTCAATTTTAATTCAATTTGACAAAATACTACTACTGCAGCTGAAACTTTGCAACAAGTAAAATATTTTTTCTGCTGTGTTCAAAAGAAAAGCCAAAATCATGAGGTTATTTATTGCAAAGATTACATTCAGGGGCAACATTAGAGTATTTCCATAGGTTAATGGCCACCAGATGACCCAACGGACCACTAGATGATGACTGTAGGTATCCCATTCGGGTCAGAGGATTGTTTCCCATATTGTCTCAGCAGAACAGCCAATCTCTTACATCCTGGACAGTGTACTTTTAGTGTGTTATTTTTTCCCCTTCTTACTTCCTTTTAATTTTTTTCCTATATGCATTTCAATATTGGTCATTTCAACCTCCTAAAGAGTCCTTGATCATGTGATGACCACCTGACTGAAGTTCTTTGGCTGATGTATTATCATGGAATGTAAGGCTTCCAAGAAATGTTGATAACTTGAATGATATGTGAGCCTTATTATTTTTCTTGTGTGTGTTTTTGATAATTTAGAGATGATGATTGACAATCAGTTGATCTAAATGATTCAATAAATCTCTCAGGGAAAGGCAATCTTAAATACAGACAACATGTAAACCATCAACTATTCCCTGACACCATACAAAATGTGCATTTTATCAATGTCCAAGTATTATAATTTCAAAAATGTGTACAAGGTGATTGTTATTACTATCAGTTTCAAGTAAATTATTTAGAATAGTAGAATTCAATTGTTGACAAGAAATGTTATATATTGCTGTAAATAATTCATGGAATCAGTAATTTGACACACAAAAGAACAATTATATATGCAATTAATATAAGGCATTCCTCCAAGTTACGAGAGAAAATACAATAGTTGGACGACTTAAAGTTACAGTAACATACTAAGTATAATGATTCCGAAAAATGGTTATTTTCATCTTTAGTTTATTACCAGGATATTTCGTACTCAGTAATTACATCATCAGGTTATTAATGAGAAAGAGAGAACAAACTCCTATATATTATAAACATCAAAGAACAACAATACAATAACAATATATTCAGTCTATTTTCAGTCTGGTAGTAAGTTTCTTTTGCTTTACAGCGTCATGATTTTTCAAACATTATTGCAACCGTTCTACTTTAAGTCAAATATTTCTTTGAATGCTTGACTGACAGAAGATCTTTGTTTACTTTTTCTTCTAGACATCTGCATCAATAGACAATTCAACAATGTGGAAAAAAAAGAAAAAAAATTGGCTTCATAACCAACATTGAATTATAAAAAGGATCTGACAGTATTCATATCATATCTGGAGTATCATTTAAGTAAAACTGATATATTTCATGTGAAAACTATAACATCCAGACGTACCCTTGTCTTGTATAATAATTGTTTTTCATTTTGTTCAGACAATTCAACTGTGTAAAAAATGTATAAAATTAATCAATCAACAATATATTATAAAATGTGTCCGAAAGTATTTTATCTTATCTAGTTAATCATTCAAGTAAAACTGAAATATTCCCAGTAAAAGCTATAATATCCAACAACCAATGCTTTTTTTTTATATTACCTATTTCTTCATCGATTGTAAACACTCACCTTATTTTGTGCAAGGGATAACTTATTTACCAACGCTGGAGTATTTGTACCTTTTGAATCATTCACACAAAACAAAAGTTGTAAAATATCCAATTCGTTAGATGTAAAATCATAAACATTAGCAGTATGTAATACAATTTCCATTATCGTTTAGATTACTGATAAGAATTGTGCCTTAACACAAAAATAATCCTCCAATTGTACAAGTTACATTGTGTAAAATGAAAGACGTATTGAATTTTCCCTAGCAGACAATGTCCTGTCAATGGTTTACATTAACAAAGGATGGTATTGATTATGAGTACCCATAATGTTTAAAGGACTACAGTACCAACAGATCATCTAAAGGGGAGGAGAAGGAAGGGGGTGGTGGTGGTTAAAAAGATAAATGACTATGTTTTACAATGAATTTGTGTGAGAAAATTGAGCAAGAATGTAAATGGCAAAAAAGGTTGACTGATTTACTTTCTTGTGATAAATTGAAGAAATACTAGTACAGTATTTTCAATGGGTTAGATGTGCATACAAAATATCACTTATTCATAAATATGCTATTTTTTTTCATTTTTTTTTCCAAAGTTATTGATCTTGCTTTTACCTACTAGAGTTGTATACATGTTTTTGATAAAATATTCAGTATTCTACTATAAATGGGAAATTTTAAAGCAAAACAACAACAGATCAATGTCATTGACTTTTTTGAACTTAAATCAAATTTATTTCCTCCCTCATTCTCAAGGGCTTGTGTATTTTAACTATTTAAAACAATTGTAGTAGGTTAGACTTGTACAATAACGCCACCTTGTGGAATGTTGAAATACAGACCCATTATATAGCCACCAGATTTGTTTTATAAAGCTCATTTTACACTACTCAATGAAAAATCATGAAAGACCTTTTAGTAGGCTATAGTCTAAACGGGGATACGATTTTGAAGTGTCTAGTTGAAGTGTATTGACAAATCTTTTTTGTCAAAGGAAATCACACAAATCGTTGACTAGTGCAAAGGGAGCTTTATTGGCACAAGGTTATTGTAAAATAAAAGCGTTAGCAGTGTGGAGTCATATATGACTCTTTGACTTATACTAGTCACTTCAAGTGTGTGTCTTGTCAAGAGAAATCACACAAAGGATTAAAAAATCAAGCTTTAAAAAAAAGGCACTTCAATTTTATTAGATTTGACTACTGTAAAGGGAGCTTAAGGTAACCTTACTCTTTGTTACAATATTGTACATTTTTTATAATTTTTTCAAAAGATTTCTTTTTTACAACGGGATTTTTAAACAATCACCTCTTCCCGTATAAAATAAAAAAAAACTTGTGTAAATCAATATTTGGTCTAAACATAACAATGGAAGTGTAACATTTTCTTTCCTCAACAAAAACATTTATATAATTATAAGACTTCTTCATCCTTATGGGAAAATTCGTATACTTGCAATATCCCCTTGCGTGCTATCATTTTACACTGTTAGGAAAGAAGATGTCAATCCCTGCTTTAAATCCCAACTTGTTGAACATGGATGGCATGACCAAGGAGCCTTCATCAACTCTGTATTGGTAATTAAGAAACTCTCAGTCTTTTGACGTGGTACATTAAAGCCTGCGATAAGTCAGATTATGAAAACTGATTCCCAACACTTCACTGACCTATCAGTCATTAAATCGACCAAGATGAGAGCCAGGGACCAGCCTAGATGACATCATGTCACGTTTGATAAGGAAACCAGATCAGTTTGAAGATTTTCAAATCGTTTTATTCTGATCTTTAGGCATTTTTAAAACATTTTTGTGAAACAAAATAATAATGATTATCCATTGGGATTAAAATAAAACCACCCGGGCGCTCAACAGGAAACAAACATTTATTTATGATCGGCCTTATAATACTTCTTTATTATTGTTATCATGGTACTTATAGAGAATCTTGAGACATAAACTGTCTTTTAACCATATTCTCCCCTCTCAAAGGATAAGGATAGTTTTAAATTAAAATTTAGATATTATTGTGTCTTTTCATTAACGGGGCATCTCAAATACATGCATTAAGACTAGGCAAACACCCTAACGAATTTATACTTTTGATATGAAAATAATTATGATATAATCTGCATTATTCATTTATTTGAAAATGAAAATGTTCCATTAAACACGGCAATCTTTCTTCCATATTGTACTGAACTGGTCTATTTTACAGCCTCACTTATGTCCTGACATCTGTATCCAGAGTTTTATATACAAGCACTTTTAAATAAAGTTTTATGGCAGTGCAATCAACTTCTACCTTCATTAATCTGCAAGTTTCATAAATTCTTCATTTTCAATATAATAACACTTGTAAATTACCACTCTTATCTGCTGAAGTATTTGGTAAAACTTTCTTGCCATCTTAAGGGGTTTTATTGTGAGTTTTGTCACATATCTCAACAAGGATTGTAGCAGTAAATTTACAAATTCTTCCAGTATTTTTTATAAATGGAGAATGTCTTCTTTCTTGTGACTCCCCAACAATGACATTGTAATTGTGTTGCACCGTTAAAGAGGAAAACAAAACCAAACTAATAGTTCTGTGGCGTATGACTGATTTCTAAATATTTGTCATACCATCCTTAAGGTGTTTACATAACCATGCCGGTTTTATGTGGCCTTGGCATTGAGCAATGCAAGCTTTACGTCTTCGTGGTCATTGGTATTACAATACCTCAGACAACTTGCTATATTGTTATGTCATGTATTTTTAAAGTTAAAAAGGTGCATGTAAATAAAATGCAAAAAAATAAATCGAAAGACAAGGATCCAAGTACTCTTTGACATAAAATCCTGTCCTGAATAAACTCTTGATCAAATTAATGTCTTCCCATGATTCGATAGCATTATGAACCCCATTAATGAGGCTCTGTGAAAAAGACAATTTAGTTTTGACAACTCCATGGGACATCAAAATCGAAAAGAGAGACAGCGAAAAGATAACCATCTTATTCTGAGGCACATTTTACAAGTCCTCTGAGAGAAACAAGGAACATCCACAGTATCGATTATGCACTCTGTCTCTGCGTTGTAAAATTTAGACACATCTTCCCCGAATTGAAGCAAGTAAAGGATCTTTAAAGGTCAAAGCAATTATCATAACATGTTTTATGAATCGTCTGCAGCATGCATGCATCAAGCCTGATCAAAATATTAAATGCTGATTTTGAGAAGAAATTTGATTATTTTCATGTTGACGTTGAAAGAGATCTTCTGTGAATCCAATTAGAATTTACAAAATACAATGTTGTTGGTGATCCTGTTTATACAGACCAAAAATAAATCAGGTATATATATCGTATATATGACTATGACATGATATTGATTCTTCACCATTGAGATCATGATATACCAAATATGTAGCGCCGAAATGATTGTACCCTTGCACTGAATAACTAACCCTCCCCAGTTCAAAATTGCACGATCACATTCTTATAAGCTAGTAGATTTTCCCGGTGGAATTGAAGGCTCAATTTGAGAAGATGGCATCCATTCCATTTGTTACTAAACATGGATCTGTCGTTTAGCTTCGTGAATAGCTAGTCCTCTAATCCAATCATTTTCAGCCAATTTGTTTTCTGTTTGGCCAAATTGAATAAACACACGCGGGTAATTAGTTAGATGTCCCCCAGGGTATTCAGTATATCCATGTGTATTTATTAGAAATTTTTGATGAATTCATTTTGTAAAGGGCTTGTTATCGTCTCTATCTAATCAAACGGTTATGTATCCACACCTAGATTAGAAATTTACGTTTTAATACACACGTGCACGCAAAAAAGTTCATGAATAATTATGCAATAAAACAGTCACAAATGCACAAATAAAATTATGAAACTATATATGTTTTAATTTGACAAAATATAAAATTATATCTATGTATCGAAAGACTTATATCTTTTGTTCTCCTACAGATAAAGTCTGAATAAACGAACCTACAGCTTGTAATATATACAAGTCTTCATCTTTTATCTGTTCCCTTCAACCATTTGCCAAGATGGCTGACAAATAAACGCTAATCAATCTTTTGAACTAGCCTAACTAGAGGCTTTTTTTCGCGGCTTTTCCATAGACTATAAAAACTTTGCTTTACGAAATCATTGCCTTGTCAATATATGGATAATCTACGGCCCATGTTTCCTAATTTGGAACCAAAGTTGCGTTTCTTTATGGTAATGATATCTATTGATCGGTAGCAACTGAATTTGAAGATTCAGGGTCTTACAAATGACTTCGGGTTCTACTTTTCCAGACTAGAGAATTTAATTTACTTGAATGTGTCTAGAACCTGTCTAACACAAGTTAACAAACTGTCTTGTTAAATCCTTTTTTTTCTATAAAAGAAATCTATAAAATGGTTAGAAGAAAACCTCTTTAGGCAAAAGTAGTTCCTCAAGACATATTCGCCTTATAATACAAGAACTGCATGGAAAAGTTTATGGTTGCTTTAATTTTAAGGCTTTTAGTTTTATGTATGCAATAGAAATGTTCCATGTGTGAGAACCTATGCATTGATATATAATACATTATAATTTTACGTTGATCATATATTATTTTAGAAAAAAAAGAGAGTAATAAATCATGCTTACAAGATCCTGAATTCAGGGGGGAAAAACTTTTAGGAAGGTGATATTCTGATAATTCACCACCATCATAATTGGTCGTCTGTGAGACATTGTGACATAAATCTTGTTTTTCAATGTTCAATTGTATAAAGGTTTGAACCTTTGTATAAAATAACAAAAAAAATGTATTTTATAATTAGTTACCCTGTATTTCGACATATATACCAAAATGCTTTTAATAATAATTTAATTCTGATCAGAAACATTATATAAAAAAGCATCTTACTTTTAAGTCCCATTCGGGATATTCTTCAATATCTTGTGACGCAACCCTCTCGACATACTTGCGCACAGGATGAGGAGATTTACTCCTGATCTGTGGCGCCCCTGGTGTGATCAAATATGACATCCGCTCTAGCCCTGTGAGAAAATCGTTTGTTTTTGTCTGAAATAAAAAAAGGAAAAATTTGGAGGAATATAATAAAAAGGATTTGTTCTAAATTTGAATGATTTACAAAAGTTATATTTGAAAGTTTGAATAAATAAACTATAACTTAAGGCATTGAAGTAAAAAAAAATCTAATTTTATCGTTGATTTTATTTATTTCGTTTTTGTTCTATCTATTTTCAGAGAGACTACTGTTTCATCGAATTAAATTATGTCATCAATGATGTAGTCCTCACCCTATATGATTTTTTTCAACTCCTTATTACCTTTCTTCTTCTTATCATTCTAAAATTAGACCCCATTATACACATACTGACTTGAAGTGATATGTGAATTTGTTATGCACACTACATTTGTCTATACGAATTTAAAAGAATTTGCAATGGCGAACATTTGTCCCTTTATACAGGCCTTAAACGTAAAAATACATTGTAAAGTGTTACCCTCGTATATGCATAACTAATATCCCATCTGGCACTTCAACATTTTAATTTAAATAAATATCACATAATGCGTATGCGAGTACTATCTACTAAAATACAAATAAAAGACACTTCTGTTATAGTATTTGAAATAAATGCTTTTGGTGAATTTAGTTTTGGATATAAACTTGAATAGTTCCTTTCTTTGAAATCCGTCCTTAAATTCCTTTAGTGATGATCGTAATCATTAACTTTGTTAAACGTTTTGACGTATATTCCTACAATTATATACATATAGAAAATCGTGCATACATTTGCCGTATGTTCCTTCCGTGTATTTCCTTGTTTCTGTTTGATGAATCTCAACTGAGCGTGTCATGAGCTATTTTGCTTAACACCATTCTGGATAACATCTAACTTTAAGCCTATCAAGTCACGTTATTTGGCAATAAGTCAATCGAATAAATCGATTTCAGGAGCTTAGTGACAATTCATCCCTAATTGTAACTTTAAATAAAAGTGTTCTATGAAGTTAAACGAAATAAAAAAATCACAATATACACTCTTAATGCAAAGACTATTTTCAATACCCCCAAATAACTAGAAATATCATTATGAAGTACCACTTCATTATAGTGGAAGCTTTATATTTTCTACAAATCGATCTTTTTTTATACATTGATAATTACAACGGTGCAATTAATCGATAAATTCGTCTAAGGATGTATCGAATTCTATAAAGTTATAAAAAAATATCCTTTTATACCATGTATCTAGTACGTATAATTCTTTGATTTTGTACTTTTTTCTTTTGTGAATAATGGATATTTTTAATCAAACGTCCTCTTTTCAGAAATACAGTGAAAGGGGGGGGGGGGGGGTTGGATTCGATTTTTCCGTCTTACAAGCAATTCTACTACTATAGGAAAGAACCAAATTGAGTGACACAACAAAATCTCCATTTATCAACTTTTAATTTGTTTTAATCAATACTTGTCATATTTATGGGATAACATATTTTTATTTGATAAAGAATGTTTTCTTTATTTTGATAAATCTTTATACGTCTTTTTATGAAAATAAAACGTCTACCTTTTCCATTATACCATTGTATATCTAACGCAAAACACTTGGTAGATCGATACCTTGGCTTTTGTTTCCAGTTTTTAAAGAATAGAATATTGGCATGGCCTATTTATATTTAACTATGAAATTACAATTGTCTATTTTTTCTTGAGGGATAAACACGTTCTATAATTATGTCTCGTTTATCTTAATTCAATTTGGCTATAGTATAGTTCACATTTTGTATAATTAATGTAAATTTATACGGAAATTCCTTTAATCTAATTTGTTTCTTCCTTAGGCCATTCTAAACTGATTAGTTGGTTGATGCATGGATGCAACTGACCATTTTTTTCGCGTTTGATAACTTCTTATAGGCCTTTCCACTTTGGTTTTATGTCAAATCTGTACAACACAATTAACCAATAGCCTGTAAAAGCTTGTACATGCATACAATGTATATTAATTGTTGGTTTGAAAAAGTAATGGGCGTATTAAGCATAAAGCAGGGCTCCATGGCCAAAGGGGGGTCCACAATATAAGTGTCACTCTATAGTAAACATAAATACCTTTACATCGTTATCTGTACAATTCTTCCAAATACATAGATAGAATTCATCAGAAAGTTTCTATACACCTTGAGCTTCTGGGTTCCGCCCATTCAAAGTAAAGACATAGATACATTATCATGTAATCTCAGCCCCTTTCACATTTCAAGTCTTTATCAATTGTCTACCATGAGTATCTCTTCTTTGAACCATAAAGTCTCAAATTTATATCAATAATGAGGGGAGGGGAAAACGGGGCTGGGTGACAGGATTCATAGGGATTAGGGACTTAGCCTTTTATAATTGTTTGGGACTTTGGGATTTACCTACATTCCCTTGGGATTTGTTTCAATATAGCTGGTATTTGGGATTTTGCATTTTAATTTCTTGGGGTGCAGGGTTTAGGATTTTATATTCTCTGGATCTAGGATCATCACCACCTAGAACCCCCCTCCCCCCCCTCATAGTCAAACTTAAAAGCTAATTGAAAGTTTTCTTATCACAATATTCTATTATGCAGATATTGTTTTATATACATGCAGATATTGGTTTATATACATGCATATACACTGGACATCAATGTATGAATATAGCTTTGATTTAATTGTTTCTAGATTGTAGAATAAATCCAGATAAAGCAGATACTTAAAATTACTGGATGGAAATTGGAAAAACAAGTATTCCAATTGAAGCTGCATGCTGTCATTCTGTCAAAATGGCTTTTCTAATTGCCGCTTTTGTCTCACTGTTAAGCCAAATCATAACCAATCATGAAAAGTTGTTGTCAAGGTGATATGCCAATATCAATGTAAACATATTAAAAAGTTAAACCCTTGGAATTAACAAAACTAAAATAGGAAATAGAAATTAGAAATTTAAGGGTTTGCCTCTTAGCCAATAAGATCCTTGTGGAAGGGCTAAATTTTGAGTTTTGAAATTCGAGTTTTAATTTCAGTATGGCTAAACTTTGGTTTATTCCTGCCAGTATCATGGTTAAGTATTTACAAACAATTAACACACAATAAAAATACTTAATCATGGTATTGTATTTACAAACACACTATAACGATGTATAGGAAGAAAACTAGAAAGTCTGGGGTTGCCTCTAGCCAAAAATTTCTTTTTGAGGTGGCTAAATGTTTGAGTTCTTGTACTTTCACCATTAAATTTATGCTTTAGATAAAGTATTGAAATGTTATAGTAAAGGGTGCTAAGGATGGTGTTAATAAGTTTTCAAGAATGTAGTCCAATGCTATAGAATCTAAAATCCATATGGGTGATCTCTTATAGTTAATCGGGCTATCGTGACTTCCTTTTTAAAATGCAGATAGAGCAAGGATTTGAACACTTCCGGTTAAGGCTCATTTTTAAAATGTCTGCCAATCGTTACAAAGAAAGCCCAGGTAGTATGAAGAAAATCTAAAATGTATACTTCTATATCAATTTTCTATTCCAATGGGAATAAAGAAAGGCTTAGTTAGAATGTTATTAAACGTCAACAGATTTAAATAGGAGGAGCCATAGCTCAAGACAAAAGAAAAACGACCCCTTCTGTAAAAGGCCCCTAGCTCATAGTTAATCTTTAATCTTGTAATTGTCAGCAGCTTCCTTGTTTTATGTGTACATTACTGAGTATTTTACTCTTGTACTTTTGGTCGTATTGCAATTGATTCCTTGATAATGTATTGTGACACACCTTCCTTTTTTTTACTTTTCATGAAATTTGAAGGAAACAATAGCAGTTGGACTGCTCTCAAACAGGTACATGACATTGTATATGTTAACATTTTCTCTTTTCTTTATGTTTGTTGAAAAATATTTTTTCTTTTAATACATAACATATATTCATAAGACAAAGGGATTATGGAATCAAATGAAGTACACCCCAACCCTCCTCCCTACTGGGAAAGTGCCTATAACCCTGCATAAAGTGATAATAAATCTGCTCTTTATGGAAAAAAATAATGTACCATAATTACAGGAACAATGGCATTGAATGCATAATTTAATCATAAATACTGAACATTGCTTAATCTTATTGTCTTCAGGGTTTTACTGTATGAAACATTGTATCAAACAGATATTCCTTCCTTTGTCTTAGGAATACAGATCAAAGGGCCACTATTTGCATATTTCTTGAGAAAACTGTGGCATCCATCGATGGTATACTATTGATCAACATGCACTTCCTGTTCTGATCTTAAGCAAAAAAAATATGCATGCGACTAAAACAGTACATGACTAAAATGATACCAGATATAAGACTAGTTTAGATGTATGATTCAGATGGTTTTTTTCTCTTTGCAAATATTGATTAGTGAAATCTTTGATCAATTGTAAAAGTACAAAGTGGAATGCTTACACAAAGGCTCAAGTCTGTTTTAAAGGTAGTTGAATTGTAGACATTGCCAGAAAAATCATTATCACAATCATTGGATATTTCTGTAAAACGGTGAACATAAACTGGCACAAGGAATGGATTATTTAGAGTCATATGTATTGCTCCAGCCTACAAAGGCCCACCAGGCAGGTGTTTATTCCAAGTGTCTGCAGCAAAGGGAACTGAGATCTTTCACCACCCCTGGAAAGGATGCTAGTCCACAAAAGTTGCTTCTCCAGGCAGAGGAGGGAAAATTGTGACTAAATATATCTTTCCCAAAGACATAGTCATGAGGCAAGGTTGGAATTGAACCTTCAACCTTCTGATCTCCTGGCACATGCTGTGTAACATACTCCCATAAAATGTGATTATTATTATTGTTATCATTATTATTATATCTTGATTTATATAGCGCTTCAAAGGCGCTGTGATTGGTGTATATCACTTTGGCAAAGATTCAGAATGGAGACAAATCCAATTGGATATCAGTATACATTTGTTTTGCCTTATTTATATTCAGGTTTGAGTGAATTACAAGATCTTATAGAAGATGAAAACTTGAACAGTAAATATCTTACAAGATATCTTATAGAGTATAGACTAAAGGAAACTTCAACAGTAAATAATTTACAAGATGTCTTATAGAAAAATGAAAACTTCAACAGTAAATAATGTTGGATTCCAATTTATTGTCTACATCATATATCAACAGCAAATAATAATAATGACAGTTCTAATACTCTAACATAAATTGGAACATCTTTACTTCCCTATATATCATTAACAGAAAATAAACATTTGAAGAAACTTCTAGGCCTTTAATAACATTTTGACATAATCACATAAATAGAATAATTAATCTTCTTGTATTTATCACACATTCTTATTTTAAGATATTTCATACATCATTTTCTATCATAATTATGGCTCCCTATAATCCTTTATTCATTACTACATATGTTACAGCTATCTATGATTTATAGATATACATCTTTATTTACACTATACTTTATACGACTTCAAAGTGATAATATATCTCATTAATACACTGTTTCTGATAGATTTATATTATAGTTACAATGTTTTTGTACAGCATCTCTTAGAATTTAGAGTTAGACAAACACAGTTTACTAGTTTTCTCAATCATAGATATTATTTGTTAGATCATGATCTGCTTATTCATATTTCAATGTACATGACTGTAGATTTTCTAATAGGATATTGACATAACATAGAACATAACATATACTTCAAACCTAATATTTCGGGGGGAATCCGAAAAAACATAGTAATAATTTTTCTTTTACCAATTCTAGTTCCTTATAGTTACTTATTAACAGTACTGTACATTTTACTTTTTATTCCATGCTATATTTCCACTTAAGCAAACAAATGATTTACTTAAAAAAACCTAAATGACAATTGTCGATCAAGGTGGTAACAGAAATACCTTATTACATGTACATTGATAGTTTGAAATTAAAATCATTGAGCCCCTACATAGCCTTTAATTGGAACTGTATATGAATTAAAGGTACTTTTTTTTGTAGTCATCTACTACAGTGATGAAATTCTCTGCGTATTATCATTTTCTGTGTCAAGTATCCTTTGTTTAGGTGAAATTTCCATTCCCTATGTTATAGCCACATTTCCTGTATACCGTGCTCTAAGATGTGCGAAGGATAGCACCAAATTGTCTAGCAAGGAAACATATACATATGGGGTGACTTCAGCATTCCTGATAAAATCACAGCATTTGTACTGTTCAACAAATCTTGCCTTTAAAATTGCAACTGAGACTCTCAGTGTGAGCCAAACATTAACCAATTGGAACAATAACCAACTTTTAACAACGAAAATACAGAAAGAAATTACCATCCTATAGCTAGCTTTTAACAACGAAAATACACAAGAAATGACCATCATATTCATATAGCTAAATTGTGTGGATGATTCTAACCCCAGTAACATTAATCAACACCATGTATTGTGTTATGATATAGATGTCTCATAATTATGACGTTCTACATGATTTATAGTTTAAAAAACTGATTCCTCCCATAACTATATAGAAGACATCAGGGCTGGTACCTTAATCACTATCTATATTATTTTGCTCATTGCAGATTCACCAGCCTTCATAATGGAACACTAAATGTTACATCTTTTCAAGTTATTCTAAACAATTTAACATGTAGCACTATATGAGCAATTTCGATAAAACATGTCATTCTTAGAAATGAAAAATCTACATATGGTTTATACAGCTAGCTTCGAAGAGCAAACAGCTTCTCCGGCAGTAGGCTATGTGTTTGTCTTCAATCGAATTATACCCTTTTTCAGATAAATATAGGCTCACTATGAAATTACAATATTGACGACTCCATTTTTTCTAGTATTTTTTCTTCTGAATATCACTTTTGAATTACATTGCATCAGAAATTTTATAGAATTTGTATTGCAAAACACTTAATTAAGGAGTTTTTGAATATCACAAGCTTAGTAACAACCTTATCTTTACAGAAGAAGCTATGTAGCAATGTCACATGACATATTTACATACAGAAGAAGCTATGTAGCAATGTCACATGCCATATTTCAGATATTTTTTTAAACCTATATTAATTAATCACTGCACCTTTGTTGATCAATTTTACAATTTGAAAAGAGCATGACATTAATCTTTTTCATTAAGTAGTAATCTCTTTTCTAATTTCCTACATGTTGATACTTAATATTTTGTTAATCAAAAAATCTCCCTTGCGGACATTGTGAATTTCCTTCATTTGCTAGTTAATACTACCTATTATCGTGTCATTGCTGGTAATAATTACCAGTATTTTCAACATGTCCATTCATCATGTTAGCATTTATAAAAGGATTATTTGGGTTGTAGTTTTGTTGCTCTGGTTGTGGTTGTTGTTGTTGTTGCGGTTGTCCTGCTTGTTGTGGTGGTCTATTTGGTGGTTGTTGTGGTCGCCTTGGAACTGCAGGCAATTGTTGGAAGGCAGGGACATCTTGATTGTAAGCGTTTTTGTAATCTTGTGTTTGGTGGTTTGCTACAGATCTAGGCTCTAATTCTAAGTGGTTTTTCGTGTCCATATCTACTTCCTTAAGAGTGGTCCCTTCCTGACTGCTCATCATATACGTCTTATATTGCTGTTGTGGTGGGTCGTCCATTAAGACGTTAGACTCATTCTCGAATGGCTTATATTTGTAAATGTTTCTTAGAGCAAAAAGAACAGGAGCATAAAGGATATTGCTAACAAAAATTCCTATATTGAGCCATGTGAATCCTATGGATGCCACTACACCACCCGCTACAATTGGTCCAAAGGCATAAGCCAAGGAATATGATATATCAGCAATGGCATAGATGCTTCCATATACGGAAACATGACGTAAATCCACAATATAGCCAAGAGTGGGGAGGATAGCTGTGTCCACTAGGGCTATTCCAAAACAATTAATCATAATTGGGATGATAACAGAACCAAACGTTGTGCAGAACGGAATAATGAGGCAGCTTACTCCTTCGAGACAAAGACCAACAGCAGTGATGAGCCATTGTTGCGAAGGATATGCTTTAGCTAATTTTACGGTAAGATATACACCAAAAACATGGGGGAAGAATGCTGGTAGCCATACTAGTCCTATCTCCCATTCTGAGGCTTGCATAGTGTCTTTCATCCATATGGCTATTGTCGGTTCCAAGAAAGCCAATGACACATTTGCCATTACGAGTGCTCCAGCACAACACAGGATCATTGGATCCATGATCAGATGGTGGATAGGTGTTCCCTTGGGTCGCATCTCACTTGTTAGTGAGCGTTCTTTTCGTATTGGTTTCATGACTAAGAACAATAGCAGACCATCCACAAGAGCTATAAGTGCAAGGAAAATAAAAGGAACACATTTCCCGGCAAATTCGTACAGGATACCCCCAAAGGGAGGGGCAAATAGACAACCAAAAGAAATGAATGCCAGGGCGATACCTAACGCTTTACTTCGAGCCTCATCTTCTGTAAATCTGTCAGCAATCATAGCCAAACCGGAAGTGTCTGCAAATGCTGATCCCACACCCTGTAAACTTCTTGCCACAAAAAGAACCCCATAGCTATTCCCAAAAGCAAATATAGTGGTAGATAGAAAAATGATAGTTAATCCTATGATCATTGGGAAATCATATCCATAGCGATCTATTATTGTTCCAGAAAAAGGATTCACAAGAAGTTGTACAATGGCTTTGGAAGCAAACAAAAAACCAATAGATGTATCTTCACTGCCGTCATAAGCAATTAAAGGATGGAGTTTCCTGCGAATAACTGTGTAGTTTTTTGTGGCCGCTAGGTTACTGTAATCGGCGATAACAGCATTTTCTGGTGGTGTAGCAAACGTTGTATTACCGTAGTAAAAGTACCACTGATTGGCACCATCTGCTAATTCTGGATGGTTTATATCTCTTAAAAATACTGGAATTATCGGTACTATTACCATATACAACATGTTGTCCAATAACAAGGCTATACAAACTATGACCAACACCATACGGCGCTGTGTGTCTGGGTTATACAGCTTTTCCTGGAGTGGGGCTACCAGCTCAGCTGGGTCCTTGTTGATAACTGGAATAAGAGGCATTTTGATAACTGGGAGTCGATGTCTTTCGAAAACTACTTTTAGAAAATAATATATCTTGGTTTTGTTTTATTTGGAGAAAGTCCCCTTTGAAAATCGCTTCGTAAAAGACTCGACTTGCAAAGAGCTGTTACAATAATGTCTATAAATGATGTGCGGAACTTTTTTTTCCAGTATTGTATCGATAATTGTTTTTTTTTCTCTGTAAGCACATGGCCTTCCAAATCCAGTTATTATCTCTCTCTACCTGTAGTTTTAACGGTGACTGTGCTGTCTTTTTAGATAAAGAAAATATCATCAATATCACAGACACACGATAACATAGTAACAGCCTTGCAAATAATCGAGTTTCTTACAGTTGAAAACTTTTTCTTGTTTGTTCAAGTACCAGTAAATACAGGTGATTAGAAAACACTATTGGTTTCATGAAAAATTGATGACGCTGTAATCAATGTTACCCTGTACAGTCGATTTCACCTATGTCATTAGAGGAAGAAGCAAAGACAACACATGGGTTTTCAGTCTCTATTGCTCCAATTAATGTTGATGAGACATTGAGCCAAGGTAATCCTGTGAGCTAGATCATAGAAAATCCGTTTTAATCCAATCAGTTTGCCAGCCTTATTAATGATATCCAATGCATACTGCAAACAAATCCAGTGGTATCCAAATAAGGGCTTAATGAATCAAATCCTTTGGCTTTAGTAATCTCTTTCTTATATCAATCAAAATATAGATAGAGTCTTGACATTTACTTAACAACAATGTTTGATTTAAATGTGATTTTAATCCTTTTCGACCGGATTCAAATGTCTGATTTTGAATTCAGCCAAATTATGACACAATTGCAAACCTTATGATCCTCATTTGGTGGGTCAATTTTCCATCATGCAGAAAGTTAGCCTTCTGTGCCAGTTCGAGTTGGAGGTCCCTTGAAAGATGAAAGAAATATCCTTGTTACTCCATGAGTTTGTAAAACCTGCCAGCCCCACACCTATATTGATGGAACCATTTTGTTTTTCAAGTCTCTGATCAAAATAAAAGTTTATATCAACTTTTTTTGTGTGAAACACTTCTCTTTCTTCTCAAAGTTCTTTTTATTAAGGGGCACTATTTTGTCTGTAAGATTGTTAGTCAAAGTTCGTAATATTCATAAATCCATCACTTGTGTGGCCCAGTATAACAGTTATTTATGTCTCCTCGAGGAACAGTTTTTCTTCAGGATAGAGTTATTAGTCCCTGGGTAATTTCCACTGTGTATTTGCTACCACAGGTTTTTGATGGTTTTATTTTTGGAGTTTTGTTTTTAAATTAGTAAATCAATATTTTTCTGGTCTTGTGAATTCAAAAATATGTTTTATTGACTCATTTGAAACCCTCATACATCCAGCTAAAAAAATGGCATCCAGGTGACTTTTGGTATATATTCCATAAAAAAAAGACTTATTATCCAAACCAAAAAATTATCATTATGGAAACTGTTCTAAACGACAAACTTTTCATTTAACATCTAACCTAGAATATCTACAAGACAACTTGAAATTGAAGACACCTATTTTAATAATAGTTTCTTACGTTGACGTAAATATAGTTGTCTTCTAGTAACATAAAGATGACAGATAATTAACCTAATTTGATAGACAAAAATAGTGCCACAAAAAAGGACAATGAGAAATTCGTGTTCATTTTTCTTGTAATATTTGCCACAACAGTAGCTTCTATTGTATATTACATTCTCTTCCCCCTTGTATAGAAACTTTAAATACTATTTGGTTCATAAAACTTCTAAAGATTCCGACCAAAGGAACGCAGAAACTTATGAAAATAGGTGTGAGCTTGGCTGTATTATGCAATGACAGACAACATATAATATCACAATTATAACCAACAAACCCCCTTACATCAGTAGAAAATGTTGAAATCATTTTTTAAAAACTTTTGTTACTAATGACGCCATCTTTAAAGTTGGCCCCTAATAACATGGCCGACTTTAAAGTTTACCTACTTTACCAGTTTTAGAAATTACTGATATAAGCATTTTTGCATAAAACCCTAATTGAGTGCTTAATTAGAAATCTCTATAACCATAAATTGATCATATCTTTTCGCATCTATACTATTGATTAAAAGAGCACAGCATATCAATAAATAAAAAGTCAAGTACTACCAAACATGAAGCATCATTATTCAACATAAAGGTATATCTTCATTATATAGTTTCATCATAATCATTTTGAATAATTGATTTATTTTTTATTACATATAACTATCATGGTTTAGTAAAATAAAAGTGCGATCAAACACATATCGTATTCAAGAACTTCTGAAAAACTTTAATACTCACATTCAATAACAAAAGTTCTAGATCGCACTTTTACGGAATCAAATTTCAAGAAAGAACTATATGAAGGCAATATTTTATGGCATGACAGGTTTTCCTCCAAATTAGGTGATGAATAGCCTGTTTTAGCCAATATTTGTTTTATCAATTTTCTGTCCTGTGAACCTTAAAGTGCATGATTTCCAGTAAATTAACTGATTTGGAATGCAAATGAATTGACAACTCAAAGAGCGGTCTTGAGCGAGATGCATGATCCACAGTGAAATGTCTTTCAGTACATTCGAAGTGAATTGAGGTACCGTGGAAATAAAAGACATATCATACATGGATGGAAATAGTGCCTGCTTTTGTAATATACTTGACATTCCATGTCAAAAATATGCCTTTTTAAGTTTCTATACAATGAGATTTTTAAAGTGATTTACTACAAATTTTAATCATTTCATTATTCTGTTGTTCAATGTGTAATTTGATGTGTGGGTAGCTGTAGAATTTTGACTTTCGTCGTCACTAAAATAATCGTAAATCATTATCAAAAGTGCTACTTTTCTACAAACTGTTCTCCGGAGTTTCATGACTAAAAGTCATACAAATTCTACACAAAATGGTTTTATTCTCTCATATCACGAGAAAGAAATCCTTAAAGTGCTTTTTTATTTTGAAATTCTGCAGTTCAGGAATTATTTATTATCTTATACCATATTTGATAACTTTTAATATGCGGATATGAATTTATCTGACTTTGTTATAGTTACCCCTATCTTTAAATGAGACAAGATAAGCGTTTTGATATTATTCATTTTTGTGCCCTATAGCTGGAATAATCTTCTATAAAACGAACACAAATATATATTCTATAGATATGATGTTTTTACGTGATTTTTCCGCTTTTCCGAAGCTGCCTATAGTTATGACCTTGAAGAGACATTCGACTTTCTTTAAGAGTAAAAAGTTTTCATTTGTGAAAACCTTTCTTTTCTTGCCTTACTTTTTATAATAAGTCATTAGTTTCTTCTACTCATCAAAGTAACAACAATCTTTGGCTTACCTTTGTATTTTTTCCCTCCTTGTTACGAATTCTTTCCTCTTCAAAGATCTTTTAGCTTCCTAGAGAAGAATCTTGAAGCCAGCCAAGGATTTCTGTAAGAAGAAACGATTAGGCAGTTTTGAGTGACATAAAGCTCGTGCATAAGAATCGTTAATTTATCCGATTCCGTGAAGAATTGAACAAACAGCAAATCCTCGTTAAAAACAGTAGTATGTTCATGTAGGAATAAAACCTAAGCAGTTCTTTTGAAGAGATTGAGAATTCCTTACAGTTCAGGAATTAATTTTCACTTTGGCACAAAGGACTCATTCTTGGAGCGGCGTAATATGTGCTATATAGTAGAACATTGGCAAAATATCGATAGTCTCAACTGAAACTAACCTATCGCCTACGAGCTCATCAATATCTCCCGTTTCGTTGCATATAAAACTACAAAGTTTTCCCTTCTCACAGCATCTCTATAATGGCATTATCATTTGATGTTGAATAAATTCGTGACGTCATACAGTCTCGATTCTGCCCTTGTAGCAAATTAAATTTGCAATACATTCCCCTCGCCAATAAGATTTTTTATTGGGGCCTAATAAATTGCTTCCATTCCAGCTAAAGTGTCTGTATTGACCAGCATGGAAAGAAGAACTGCAATGTTTAAACGGTTAAATTATATTTACTGCATCTGTCTTCATTAAAGAAACGAGCAAAAATTGGCTCTTGTTTTTGCTCTTGTAAGAAAAAGAAAGTTTTTTCCATACAGAACGAAACAGAAAATCAAAAATTGTTTAAACATATCTAAATCTATGTATCTTGCTTTAAACAATAGACCTTAAAGCACTAATGAGATGTACATAATTAAACTATTTAAATGCATCCGCATGTAGCACATTTAGCCAAT
>JAVSBT010488750.1:0-19459 GCA_033118115.1 Pharyngocirrus eroticus
CCTCACTCTCTAGTCCTGATTTACCCTGATCCAGAGGCAAGACGTGTCAAGACGTCTGGAGGTAAACCAAGATGCATAAATTTGAAATAATACAATAGGAAATGCCCAATCTCTATAAAAATGCAAGATTTCACTGCAACACTTACAAGTTTAGTTTGAAACTTTCATAGATTTTTCTTTTGGGTTTTTCTATGTGAAAAATAACATAATCCTATTTTGGTTTGGAATTCACAATTGAAATGTTCACACATGTTATCATAAGTTTTTATGTAATCTATAAGAAATACTAAACCTAGGATAAGAAGTAAATCTTCAGGAGTCAAGACTTATTGAATACTAAATCCACAGGATTGATATTCATGCTTGTTTTTGGCATTTTTTCTTTCATTCCTTCTCAGTGGATTTGTGGTTTCTTCAATTCTTTTCAGGTCAATCTTTGTAATACACATAAGAATGTACACATCACCAAAATCTCATTCACAGATGCTTGTTCAGCTCATTTGACATTTTCAAGTAAAGAGAGCTATAAATTGTAGGTGTAAGATTCCAAACAATTTGTGCGCTAATATTGAACCCTACAACTCAACTAGATTGACCTTCACCTCAGAGAACGATTAAACAAGAAAGTTAAGAACAGTTATACCACTGAATCTAGACAAACATCCTTCTATCTGGACAGAAAACTTCTAACAGAAAACATGTATTTGTGAGTAGAGAATTCCTGAATGGCTAAAAATAACCCGTTCAAGAAAACTATTCCAAAACTTTCTTACTGTTTAATTGCCACAATCAACTCTTTTTCACACATTCATGTAAAATTATCCATGATGTGGTTTATTTGTTTTTCTGTTATTAAAAGATCTAAATCAACCATTTTCCTGCAACTTATATCATGGGTCATTTTTCTAGGAATAACTTGGGTCTTGATTTCTATGCAAACAAATCAATAAATAAATTCTACAAAATATAAAATGATTCTTAGGCCATTCCAAATTGATTAGAAGGTTGGTGGGCTTTTTGGAAAAATTGGACAGCCTGGCCAAAAAAACGTTTTTTATCTCAACGTAACTTGGACTTCACACATACTTTCACATCAAAATAATGGAAAGGAGCAAGGTGCTTAGATTTGCATGGAGTATGCATGAATGTCTTTTATTGTATCAATACCCTCTTTATAGTTCTCTATCACCAGCCAAAAATGTATGCAAACAAAACTATAGTGTTTTTGGCTGATTTTGTTGCCTACATTTGACATTGTAGGAATAATTATTTGAAAAAAATAAAAAAATAACAAATAGCACAAAAATGACACGGCTGCATCCATCAACCAACTAATCAATTTGGAATGGCCTTAGAACTAGTTTTCTTCCCTATTTGTTTTCTTTTGGATACTAATCAATCTTTTATGAACAAATTGAACCAAATAGTTTGTGTCCTAGAATTTGACTGCATAAATAAATGTCCATACTTTATCAATACTTGTATTCTAGAATCCTCATCCATTTTCAGATTTTAGGATGACTTGTGAGCTTATATTATAACAGCACATAGGTTTCATGCATTCTGAAGACAACTACCAGTTTAAAAAGGAGTTATTTAAGGTTGCAAACAGCAAAGCTTTATATAAATATACCTCCAGCTCTGGATATCATCCTCAAGGATCCAATAAGACTATGATTGAGCTATGAACAAATATTGTGATCTGCTATGAAAAATTTCTTTACACTAGGATATGCTATCTGCATACTTTTTGGCACACCGCTGTAGCAACGAATATGTGAAGGCAGTGAAAAAAGGAGTGGATGTTTATTTTAAAAATGTATCATGACATTAAAAAGTGAATAATTGTAACAAGCAACAGACAAAACTAACTTGGTCAGAAAGTTGAACAAAGTTATTGAGGTCATTTCATCAAAGTAAACCACTAAAAAGTATACCTGTAAAGTATGCCCTGGTATCTGACAACTGAGCCACAAATAGTTTTTCTACTTCTCTCTTGTGCCATAAATCAACAGAAGACACTTGATTGACTTGACCTAATGTACATGGTTGAACATACAGCGCCCTCTGTTCAGAGAACTAGGAAATACTTACTGTGCTTATTTCAAGAGCAATAAAGGGTATAAAAGGATTTATATTATGAATCAAAGAAAGTCTAAATGTTTAACAGATCAATAAAAATTGTACAAAAAGTACCCTGTGTCTGGGAAATATGTAAACACCCCTTTCATCAGGCAAATTACAATTGCCTTGAGTTTTCTCACTCAAAACCACATTAAATCATTGACTTTACATGCAGCAGTAAGGAACTAAACCGTTCAATTTGCCCAAAAAAATATTTTATAATCAACGTGACAAAATATTCACAAATATTCACATTATAAAAGGAATGAATTTTATACGGGTTCTAAAACTCCAAGTTTAACAACATCGTCCCGTATTGAGAGAGATTCCTTTTGCAATGAGACCTAAATGAGTTGTATTCAACGATAGATACTATAATGTTTGCAATGAGTAGCAGAGATTCAGAGAGGTACAGAAGCAGATCAAAGAGGTTCCAGATGAGTTTCTCCTTGTATGCCCCCCAGCTAAAGGTGTTCTTGATTCTAAATCTAATTACGGCCCAGACAGCAGAAGAAACATTCACCTTTTAGAAGGAGTTTTTTTAAGCGAATTCTGAAAAAACAATGAACTTGTTATTGTTGTGTTTGAGTAAAGGTAGTGTAATGCTATATTGGTAAATAGGGAAAAAAAAAATTTAACGGAAAATTGCTATCCTTGAATAAACAATGACCTAAAGGGTGACCTTGTAGCATTGTTTTTGTTTCATAATTATAACTAATAGCAATATTTCAACCTGTGTTGGAAGTATAGAGGATTTTTTCAATGTGAACAAAATAACATTTCAACTAACAAAAATGTGTCCCTTAAAAACACTGCAACCGTTTATAAGTTTTCTTGTTAATGAGTTCAATTAAGGAAACCTGACCTAAACTTTGATGTGGCCTGAATTAAAAGTTCAATCACAGCAACAACGTAAAATGAAACAAAAAAATATTCAAAATTCCATTCCTGTTCTAAACAACTTGAAAACAACAACAAATTTGAACTGTTTCATTTAAGGTTAAACTTGCTGTGTGAATAAATGCCTTCTAGATGTTTTCAATTCTTGAATTTCCTTCAAACAGATGTTCCTAGAAATCTCTACTAGGAACAAATAAACAAAATGGCAGACTTTGGTCTGGGATCCACAATCACTTGAAATAAGAAATACAAGGATAATGTTTTGACATCCCCTTCGGGGATGTGATATTTGTCAGGATATTCAGGAACAATTTGGTCAGGATTGATTCAATTTGGTTGGATTTGGTTTATTGAGTGAATGATATTCACTTCAAAAAGCACTTGAAAATTTGAGATTTAATTCCAGTTTAATCCTCTTCTGTGGGTGAGAAACAGCTGTGTTCTTTATACATGCTATGGAAACAGAATACAAAAAGAATCAAGACAGGAAATATCTAAAGAATGATATGAGTATGAGTGTGAAAAGAAGGAGAAGATATTTCAATAAGGCCCCTCCAAATGTATTAGTTGGTCATGGATGCGGTGGGGTGGGGGGGGGTCTTTTTTCCCCATTGATATTTTTGTTTTTTTTAATTTTGCGACTAATCAATTTGGAATGGCCTCAATTTGAGTCATTTTTTTACAAATGTCTTATTACGAGCTCACATTTTTCAGAAATGTTGGCACTCTCATAATACTGTATCAAAAACCAATTGTCTATACTAATTCTTGGAATTACACATGTATGTGTAGATACACTCATATTTTTGGGTGATTTCAAGACAGATTTCTTACATAGGTAATTTCCACTTTAGCCGGGATATTTTTCAATAAGAATATCACAGTATGCTTAAACCATGAAATTTTCCCTAAAAATATCCATCAGGAATAATGTGATCCTTATACAACATCCACCAGAAGCTTTCAATTCATGGTAAGCTGGTCATAAACCCTGACCACAAAATATGTGAGCTATGCAGTAAAATTTCTTCTGAGCTGTGGCTCTCTCCCTTACTCTCCTATCTTATTCATAACTTTAAAATTTCAAACAGAAACATGTGTGTATTTTCTCTCCATGGACTCTTAAGTTGAGGGAAAACAGGAAATATCCATTCCTATCATTTTGTATATTCATCAAAAATAAATCCCCTTTCAAATCAGCAGTTGTAGGTTAATTCAGGGGCTAAATACTCGTTGAAACTCATCTACTATACTGTTCATACATATGTTGAACCCACAAAACCATTTAATAGTGGCTTTGCTATTTCATTGCTTACAACTTTATGTAATATTATTTGATAAGATGGAAAATCAAAACTTGAAGAAAAAAAATCAGATCAGACTGTTCAAGGTATATAATACTTGGAAGTCCTAGCAAATGTCTATTCTTAAAGTTACCACAATGAAGACTGGAGTAATCAACTTATAGGTTATGGACACACTTTTGGAATCAATTAAATACCCCTTTTTAAAACCACTGTGGAGGTAATTGACTTATTCATTTCAATTGAATTTGAAATCCTTTATCATTTATAATCCATACATAGGGTGTTTAGACACACCTTTTAACGTTTTTAAAAAAGGGTTTTAATCAATTCCAAAAGTGTGTCTAACCACAGCCATAAAATGTAATGTTATCATTCAGACAGGAAAAGCTTTTACAGAGCATAAAAACTGATGAATATCAGAATTATATAATGCTATTCTATAATTTAATGATATGAAATCAAAGATTATTCCCAATCTTTAAAACATTTTTCTAAGAAAGCTATATACATACCTTCCATTTATTTTAGCATCAGGAGTTCCCATTGTAATAATTTTTCTTTAATTTTTTACATCCAAATCTTAAAGTCAGTCATTTTGTCTCCTTTTCAACAAGTTTATCAAAGAAAAATACCTAGTAAACTCCCTTTCTAATAGTTCTTCTCTACAAGGTGTGTTTTCAAGTAAGAATCAACCATCCAACTAAAGGTAGAAGTTATTGGCAAACTTTTCAATCATCTTTCTCCATGATGCATGAATACAAATCTCAAAACCCCTTGGGCTACACTACATACAGCAAAGTGAAATTTTTAAAGAAAAAAGGTAAACAGCATCCTACTGTGAATTGGCACAGATTTGTTTGTCTATTTGGTTCCTTCCTCATCAATGTAAAAACAGAATGATACCTGTCTATTCTTATAATAGTCAACCCAATTCATAACTTGAGTACAGATTTCCCCTTAATATTCACTGGCAAAAACAATAAATCACAAATGTGCAAATGATAATCCAATTATATATTTGATGAAAACAATGAAATACGCAGTTAACATCACATGCGTATATTTGTGTGTTCTCTGGTAAAATTCACATCTGAATATGCTACATTATCTTCATAAATTTGTACAATCCGTTGAGTTTCTACATCTTTCTATTTCAAAATGTCTAAAATTATCAAACCGTACATTCCTTAGTGCACCTTTACATTCCACAAGGTGAGCATTTGAATAGAAATGATAGGAAGCAATTCAAAGCTTATATCCAACAGAATTTCACTGACGTATGTTCCACAACTTTTTCAAGGGGCATTTAAGTTATTGGAGCAGTTTGAAGTAAAAAACAAAAATCTGTAGAATTCCATGCACAGGTTTTCACAGGTTATTTTTCATTTTAAATTCTTTCTGTTTACTTGTCTCTTTCTTCATTTTGTGCCATGTAATGGAACTCGATCAAGTGTATCCAAATATTAAGAAGACAGATATGAAGGAAAACTGCAAGAACCATGAAGAAATCATTTCATCAGACTGTCATAGTCATATTGGTATATTTTGTCATTTGATGAAATTGTTCAACTGATGTATATACATTGATGAACAATGAAGTAAGGCTGTCATCTACTAGTAATAATTTTCATTTAGGTTGAAAGTTAGATGTCATTGAAAGGAGACAAAAATAAACAAGGCATAACGTAAGAAAACCATTAATTGTATAATAATAATAATTATTATTATTATTATATAATTGTATGGCATGTAAAAGATAAGATACATTTTGAAAACAATCCTTTTATCTACATACTTATTCTAAGTGGACATTTTTCAGTTTGGGGAAATAAATACATGATTTAAAATGGGAGGTGGTTCAACAAAACACATAATTACAACAAAAAATAAGGTTCAAGTATTATTATAAAAAAAGTTGCTTTTTGAAATAAACCATCAAAATATTTAGTATGATGATTGCAATATCTGAAATATAAGGCCTCTAAAGGTTTCACATTTCTCTAGAATCCAATCATTTAAAGTGGCCCTTATCATAGCCATTCATACCACTTCCTTCTGTAAGGACTAAAAGGGGATTTTTGACAATTATCAAAAAGATCAACAAATATAATTGCAATATAGTCAGGAAGGTAATAGCACAAGCTCTCCACTGTTTGTTTCCAAGATTGTTGGGGTTTTTTCACAAATATAAACACAGTTGTTTTTCCCCTAAATCTATGTCCTTCCTAAAGCTCCACTATCTAACGTGTTCTAAAAATATCTGAGAATCTTGGGCTTCAAAGCTATATGCTCCACAAGATCAAAATCTGCAAAAGATATGAGGCATCCAGTTTTTGTGTATTTCCTCTACAACTCAATCTTAACTTCCACCTTTTTAATCATTTTAACTTTTTCTAAACTTGAAAAAATCTGTTTGCATTACAGGAAAAGTACTTCCTCTGTAAAAGCATCATAGTGAGAGGAGAGCACTTGTTTTGAAATGTTTCCCAAATTTGAGCGTCAGCCCAAGGGCTTCTTTTAAAAGGATTTTTTTTTATTGAATAAAGTATAAAGATTCCATAATTTCTTTAACTTGTTTGTACTAAGACCAAATGAGATAGTGATGATGGACAAAAGCTTCCCAAGTGTTCTCTCCCTTTTCCTACTATGATGAACTGTATGCAAGTAAAGTCCTTGGTTTACATTAAGGTGTTGACACTGTGTGTCCTAGATGAGGACATATTACTTCTAGTGTTAGATAATGATTTATATTAAAACAAGGTACACTGTAAGAAAACATAGTGTAAAGTGCCTCATACTGCAGCAATTAAAACAGTCTCTACCAATTCAATCGATATAAGTCTCATTAATTCATGAAATGACCTAGTATTTCTTTTGACTTCTTCTCTTTCCAAACATTTATGACCATGATCCATTTAATCTCTCCATCTCAAAAAGCTAAACATTCTAAATTGATATATTTGCTATATGCAAAGTTCTATGCTTGTATGTTCTTGTATCTAGAAGACATAGTGTCTTGCACTAAGATGCCCTTATATTTAGTCTTATCAATCACTCTGTTATGAATAAGAGTATGTGAATCCCACAGACTTTCCACCCAGGAGTTTTTGTAGACCGCTATTTTTTACAATTCCTTGATATTTACATCTTCATAAACAATTTGTTCTCAGTTCTAGTGTTTATTTTTGAAAAAAATCCTCATGAATGGTGGCATAGTAAAAGCAGGATCATACATTTGAAAATCTTTTTTCTTGCTGTTTCTTGTGATCTACGAGGCAGATCATTGGAATGCCTACTTGGGTAGGACAGGTTATGAAATATATAATACAATGAATGTTTATGATATCAAACCAAAATAAATTTGATCACAGAAGATATGCAGACAAAGGTTTTAAATCAAGGATATACCTTATAGCACACCTACATTTCAACAGGGCACACATTTTGAAATGGAATTCTGACCATAGTACATAATTATAATCTAGTCATTCATATTAGGCTCACATGAAGATACATTTCTCCAAAGTAAACCTCTTCAACATTATCTTATCTTCTGGAATTTCATTGCAAATAGTTTTGTTTTCTGTGATTGGAGATCTTGGAAAACCACCACAAAACATTCCAAGAGGAGAATTATGATTTGTTTTACCTAGAATGATCTTTTGATATCAACACTCCATTGGACAATTTGGCAAGTCACATGATCCAATATTCAAATAATCTTTATGAAATAATTGAGCTATGCAAGTTGTCAGAAATTGTTTTTCTACAGAGTTTTAAGAAGCAAAACAATTCTGGTTTTTATACCAAATTTAATGATCAATTATGATCTATTAATAATATAATCAGAAAATTGACCATCATATCAAAACAAGATCTTCACCTTGCATCACCCGCTAAACTATTGACATGTTAACTTAAATGAAATACATCAAAAGAAAGTATCCATGAAATCTTTCAGACAAAAAATATCAGTAAAACTGAAATGGTATAATAATAATAATAAAGCTTTATTGTCCCTCTAGGGGGAAATTTTCCTTTTGGAATACAAGCTTACACAGACATGAACATGAACAAACAAAATACATTAAGTTATAGTCCTTAGAGAGCATCATTCATCTATAAGGGTTCAATCACCAGGGGCCCAGTGGGGTAAAAATGTTTAGCCCCATTGCCATTGGAAAGAATAGGAGGTGACCCAAAGTTTTCTAACTTTTCGTCATTCCCAGTAGGCTATGCAGGCAGTCTGCCTGACAAAGCTGAAATCATTTTTATCAGTGTTCTTTAAGGTGCCTTGGGGATAGAATCCATTACACTTGTTCACATTTTACATCCTTTCCTTTGGATAGGGAAACAAGCCAGACACTTCTGATACACATAACAGAATTGAAAAACCACTTTCAACCTGACTAGAACCCATGCCATCAGTGTATGCTTAGCCTAGGGCCTGATCCTTGACCAAGTGCTTTAACTACTAGACCACTTGTTCCCCCTTTGATAGCAAACCGTAACAGAATAGTGAACTACAAAGACACACCCTCACCTCCCCCAAATCTATCAAGGGCATGTAATGTGACTGGTGAAGCCTCCAGTTGAAAA
The DNA here is from genome assembly GCA_033118115.1 of Pharyngocirrus eroticus. Lineage (NCBI taxonomy): Eukaryota > Metazoa > Annelida > Polychaeta > Saccocirridae > Pharyngocirrus > Pharyngocirrus eroticus. Next base: position 8,931 of record JAVSBT010488750.1, read on the forward strand.
AGTTGACTCCATAACTCAAAACCCACCAAACTCATTTATTTTGACATTTTGATTTAGACCTAGCTTCAGGTCTTTTATGGTAGTCTCCATCTATTGACAGAGTCCCTGTTCATATTTTAAGTTTCTTCCCATAATGCTTTTAAAGCAATATAGCTGGTGGTATAACAAAATGAAGAAGTATTTTTTGTTTATCTCAAACACAAAAATGAGTTAGGTGGGATGAATTTTATTTGATTTTACTATACACATGGCATTGATCCATGTAAACTGAGTTGTTAGTGGAATTAAATTAAAAGTCCAAAATGATTAAACAGGGTGGGATTCTTGTATACACTATAGATATATTGACAAACATTTGTACACTACAAAAATTGGTGAAAAACAAAAAAAAAAGTGTTTGGGTTTTAGGTCAAGTGTATCCTTTACCCATGGATCTCTACCTACCTGTAGGTCTATGCTACTATACATCACTAATACTTGATGATTGCACGGATATTTCTCAGTGCAAATGTATCATTACAGCCAATAGAAGATACCAAGATAAACTAGGTTAGTATATTGATGTCAAAATGGTTTCAATTTTAAGGTGGTGGTGCAATTGGAAGCTACATTTATGAGTTCTTATCTAAACTAGTCAGCTTTTTATCTTCACTCTCAACTCATGCTCTTGCCCTTTTTCCATGTGGATCCTTATCTTACAGTTAAGTACAGGCTTTACAAGCAGCTTCAGGTAAAGGACTGGCTTGAAAAACAGGTTCCTTTCTACAGTTTAAGTACAGGAATGGTTTAATTACTAAGTTCCCTATTAAATGTTCTAGATCTAATACATGAATGATGTATAAAAGCAAATTCTCATCTATAGATGTAGTAAAAGAATGGTTCCAAAACTAAGTTTACTTTTGACTATTCTAGTGTCAGAATGGCATTACAAGAAGCAAGTTCTATTTCCATAGTACCTGAGGAATGGTTAATGCATCATTCTTTGAAAAGTTTTGCTTTTTTAATTTTCAGTCTGTAGACAACTTGTGCATGCATAGCCTGTGTTTATTTTGCTATAATGTCTTACCAAAATTCATACTATGTCTTAATCTGGTGAGTTTATGAGTATGTATCAAGGTAAGAAATGATAGCAAAATAAACACAGGTTCCTCTTGTTTGAGTTGTCTACAGACTGAAAGCATCAGGAGTGTATGATTTTCTAATCTAAATTTCTTGTACAAGATTGGCTAAACATAACCAAAGTTTATAAAGTCACACTGTTTTGCATGAACCATCCACTTTAAGGCCATAAAAACTCTCCCTTTCAACATCATCCCAAGACCTTGATCCCATACCTTCCCTGATGATTTAAAATAACCCTAAGCAAAGGTTTATATCATAGGTTATCTTAAGTTCTTATAGAGATGCCACATTATGTCATTGAGGTAATTCTAAAATGCTTTTCTTGTTCTCATAACAATTGTAAAAGGAAAACATAGACTTCCTGACTAGTTGTATATATTGAAGACTTAGTCCGATAGAAGATTTGAGAAATCTCATGTTTCACTATAATGTACACGTAGCAATTCAAAGGAAGTAATAAACTAAAACAGTTTACCATATATCCGCTAGTTTATCCTATTATATCAGTAAAATATAACTGCATAGAAGAATATACTGTAGAAAAATAAAGTGACTTCCTGATCCCACTTAAAATCTGCAATTTGTTGCTTTACTCAAGGTCAAATCTTTATCTTAAGTAGGTCATATCTTAGATAAATGATTCCATAATTGATTTCAATCCCCTAGTTGTGTTTTCTTCATATTTTGTATGAATTAAGACCCTCTAGGATATTGCTTCTATTTTTCCCAAAGCTGTACCTCATGCTTATGATAGAGCTGATAAACTCATTGTAAATGATCAATTGATTGATTGGCCAACTGATCAATCAATCAACCCAAACATCAATCACCAATCAATAGATCAAAAACTAATGTACTAATAATTGCTTGTAGTTAAGGGCAGTGTTTTTTGGTCATGTTGAACAACATTATATTTTTGTACTTCTACATTTTGTAGATGAACCCTTTTAAAGACATCCTATTCTTATTGAAGTTTGAAATTTAATCATAAAATTACATCAGATGCTGTTTTGACTGTAAGATTATCCATACAAACGACCAGACAATGTACACATTTGCAACTGTCAGCAACTTTGATACTTTATCAGGTTTTTGATTACCATACACATACACACATGGTTCACATCAAAAATAAAAATGATCCTATCATTCAATCATTTGATTTCATTTTAACCCCAAATTATCCTTAAGTTCATAGCAAAAAACAATTACGCAAAGGCTTTAAACCTTGTTTTTGAAAATGAGTGTAGACATATCACATCCAGCAAAGCTAAATATCAGTCCAATCTTTTGAATGGACTTGGTTTTTGTACTTTTGCTACTATATGCTGGTGAAAGATATGTTAGACCTATATTCACCAAGGAGTTCTCATCTGAATTCCTAGAATATTTCTTCTAGGCTAAATCCTGGAAGTTATTTGAAGCTTTGGAAGCTGGCTGTATATATATAAAAGAATATATGAGCATTAACTTGATGTAGTAGATCCACAACATGTTATATTTTAGAACAGAATGAACCTGATCAGTTATTTCAAAAATTAAAAAGGTAGATACTATTTAAAAGTATCAATTGCATGCTATGGAGCAGTGTTACCAAGTGCTGTCTTGTAACCCTTAACCTGGCAGTATAATTATTATACATATTAGCTACACATTAATTTACATGCAGAGAGCCATTTTATCAACATGTCATTGAAGTTTGGTGTGATAATCTTAAACTAAGGATCCAGAAGGGATTCTGTGCTCTTTATTGCTTCTTCCTTTTTTTTTGAATTGAATTGAATTTTATTTTTTGCAAAAATACAAAATACATGTACAAGTAAATACATCGGAAATCCAGAAGCCCTTATGGGGCTTAGAGTGGACTTCATTAGTAAAATATCATACAAAAACAATTAAAGCAGGTCAGTTAGGCCATAATTATTAAGTAATAAAAGATAATGATATGTACAGTTATGAGCAGGATAAACACAATGTAACACAATATACCAGACTGTTTTAGCCCAATTTTCAAAGTATCGTCTGGTCTTGTAAAAAATAGGCCATTTCTTAATAAACACACTATATCAGGTTCAGTAGCAATAACATTCTAAAGCCATTGGTCGATTTCTCTAGTAAAGACTTTATTAAAGCCAGCTTCATAATCCTCGGTGTAACTATTAGTCAAATTCATAATCTTTGGAACGATTTGAAGTGTCTTGAAATCACTGTGTTTATACTGACTAAAAAGTCTAAAACTAGCTATGCTAATAGGCCTAGACAGTTTTTACTTACAAATTGTAATAAAGTGACATTAACATGTGGCTAGTGTAATATTTTAGATTTGTAGCTGTCAGAATCCATGGCAAACTCACACCAAAATATGAACACTGCACTATTCCTATGTTGTAAAGGTTTAAAATAGAGTCGCATGTATAACATACACTACAGTTCCATGTATAAATATAACTTAAGACTTTAAAATTGAGCTACAATGTTTAATATTGATTGTACTTTATTGTACTTAAATGAATAAGCGCAACAAGACGGAAGCTCCTCCACCTTTATGACAGAAACATAATTTGAATCTACTAACTACAATTTGCAAATGATAGGTTAATGTTATTGAAGCTGAATGTGATAGTTCAGACACAAGGTTTTTTTTCTTACATAGTTTGATTTGGTCTGCCATATCGCTTTACACACTTTTTTTTGTAGAGCTACATATCGTTGTAGTGTGAACAATGCCATGTGTACGATAATCTACCGCTCTACAAATTTTTGTTTATCCCCCACTAGTGTGACTAGGCTTTAAGGCTTCATGTAAAAGATGGTAATACCAAATGTTTGGCATTGTGATCTAATGACCGACAATGGCTTTGGCTATTAACCCCCAGCTATGAATAATCAACAAGCCCGAAAATTCCGAAACATATAACATTACTAGATACTGCTTGTAGATGATAACATTTAGCCTCTTGTAAATTTCAACCAAAACCAGAGATACTTGACTCATGATGAAAACTTTATCAAGACTTGTCTCCCATTCAATTGATATATGCCTGATCGGTGACCAAGTACTTGAACAGATTATACAAGAGAAATAAGTGGAATAGTGGTCAAGATACTTGGTCAGAGATTGGGCATACACCAAATGCATGGGTTTGAATCCTGTTTGGGGCAAGGCTTCTTTCTAGTTAAAAGTTGGGACTCTCTCAGAAAAAAATAATGCTGTTTTGTGTTGTTGGTGTTATTTAGTGGTAAAATGGAGTCAGCATTAGATTTTAAGGGTGCCTACACAATTACTGTTGCTATTTTTCACTCAAAGTATAAATTATTGAAAAATAAACCCACAAAATAGTGATGAAAGTCTGGCTTGTTCACTATCTAGAGAAAGGGATGTAAAGTGTGGACCTATAAAATAATACATATCATGGATTCTATCCCCATGGCATGTAACAGAACACTGATGACAATGGCTAAAGACAATGTCAATTTAATGTCTCTTACTCTCTCCACAAAAATCGTACTATGAAATAAGGCAATAGATTGGAATAACCCTCCCTGAGTTCTATGGGAAAACAGTTTCTTGCCATAAAAAGTTTATAGATTATATTTAAGACAAGATAAATCACTCAAAGAGTAACAGAAAATGTCTATAGTCATGAAGAATTCCCTGTACTGTAGGTCACTTCATCAACATTTGACTAAAACTTTCTTGCTTTATGGTAGGGAAAAGTGTTGTATTAAACATTGAAAATAAGACAAATGAAGCTCGAAGTAGTCTCAAAGTGTGTGCCAATAATATCATGGCAATATTGAACTAAGATAAAAGTTGGCAGTTTCTTGTTGCCTATCTTCTATAGTGTGCATCAGTCACCTTTCTGCTGTTTATCTTAAATCAAAACATTCTAGCTTCATTTTTGCCATATTCTCTATGTTTTCCTTGGAGAGGTGGCTAAAATTGAGATTTTCTGGATATCACAATGCTATATTTCAAACATATATAAAAATAGAATAAGGTTTCTCAGAAGCAATATCATATATTTTGATTCTCCAAAAGCTAATGTTTCAATCCACCAAATTTACCTTCTTTATCTAGAAAATGTTAAATCAGTACAAAAGACCCTTGGAAAATAAGCTGCAATGGACTAGCATCATATAATGGGGGGTAAAAGTTGTTTATGCTATAGATAGAAGGCAAAGAAACTTTGAAAAGCAAAATGCCAATATTTCCTAAAAGAAACTTAGTATCACTGGTTACAGCAACTACATTTTGACCATCCTGTATAGTTATTGGATGAAGTAGAAGTCGTAAATCTAGAACTTATTACTCCATGACTCATTGCAGAACTATTACAAGACAAAATACCTGAAAGTGCTATAATGAAAAACTTATTTAACTGTTACTTAACTTAAATAAAAAGTTAGTGTGCCTGACTTATTCCCCAGGTAGTGCTATTACATGTCAGTCCTATAGTTAATTATCATCAAGAAACCTAACTGAAAAAAATGAGTACATTTACAAAAATAATTTCAATTCAATGGTTCAATCTAAAGAAAAACTCTGAAGATGGTAATCATATTTTGTGGAAAAGGGATACAGAAGTCAAAAACGTAATTATTCTAATACAATGTATATTCATATTTGGTTTTCAAATCAGTCCTGTTTGTAAAGAGAAAATATATTAAACATTTGGTGTATTTTTTATTGGGCCTTTAAATGAAGTTTGCTAGAAAAGACCATATATGTAAATTGATTGTAATATAATTATCAATATGATTTTAATTAATTTTTGCATTGCCTGAGAATGATTTAAATTTTAAACAACACAATTCTTCAGAAAAAGTGCAAATTTAGTACTAAAAGTTGAGATTTGAAGTTGTTTTTTCTATAATTGATTTACAACCAGCTGCATAGCTTCAGCCTATTGCTTGCAGCTGAAAGTGAACAAGACAAAATGGAAACTTACTTCGGAAGACCAATGCACATAGAGAAAGAAAAAAAGAAACAGAACATTTGAAATAAAAAATACAAGAAAAGTAATTCAAATGGAAAAGTTACTTCTCCAATGGTGAGAAAATATTTCACAATAGTCGAAAAAAGAAATGTGTTTACAACAAGTAAGTGAACAGAATGATCTGAAATTCAGAATCAGACTAGAAAAAATTACACAAGAGGATGAATTCAACCACAATTTCTTGATCTGTCTAGATATCTGGCCAATAACCTTACAATTGTTTGAAGGTATCATACAGGATGTGTCTGCAGCTAAAGAGAGGAGGGGTGCAATATTAAAATATTCCTATTTCAAGAACAAAATCATGTCTGACCCAGAAGGGACTACTTCTGTGTCTCATTTTTTCGTTACCTTAGAATAGGATGCTAGTCTATTGTAGGTTAGTTAAGCTAAAGGGGTTGTTTTTGTTACATTTTTTCTAATACTTATCATTTTCAGTATACACTAGACTCTATTCTAGTGTATACCATATACATTCCAGTGCATGGTATTGGTGTTGTGGTGTATGCTAATGATAATTCATTCTATTCCAAATAAGCATCCGGGAATATGGAAACTACACATGTCCAGGTGTCCTAAAATGCACTGCATCTTATGAATTTTCTTAAATGATTAAAGTTAATTATACCTTACCAAATTCATATGACATGATCAGATATATTGATATAATATGATGAAATACCATAAGACATGAGTTGTAATTGGTGTTGTATGTTTGATCTCAATCTACATCTACTTTATTTCAACTCAAGATTATATGAACTGAAAGCACTTATTGGCCTTTATTTCTATATGCAGGTAAATATCAGAAAGGACGTTGATTTTATTTATTACATGTTTTTGTCTTGAAAATAAATCAAGCAGCATGATTTTCGGAGTTATTATTATTCTTTATTTCTTATCAGTTGGCAATGGATTGATTTATTGATATTTCACTATTATGCCTCTGACCTGTTAGCTCAGTTGGTTGATAACACAAATGTTGTGGGTTCGATCCCAATACTGGCCAAATCTTTTTTTACCTACAGTACTATGTGTTACTAAAAAGCTGGTCAGTCTTCACAACTGCAAAAGTCTCTAAAGCAAAGACATTGTATATTTGCTCAACTCATTGTCACTCATTTCTCAGGTAAACAGACAAGAGTCGAACCCATAACCTTCAGATGTCAATACAAGTGCTTTTGGACTAAGTTTCAATGTTCTGCTTATATCTATCCAGCTTCCCCTCTACTCTGAAATCCTAATAAATAGATTACATGACTTGTATATTACTGCTAGGATAAACGGATTTTCCTGTTCACAGTTCAAAACTGTTTATATTCACAGGTTTATAAATAGAGTGACTTGAAAACATTAAAAATTGCACTCTGCTTCTCAACTAATAGTCCTCAGTGCTATTCCTGTAGACTGGTAGAATGCTCACCTGTTTTCAGACTTGAACCCTGACTAATGGTTGTCTGCTTATACTTATCAGTTATAACCTGTAGATGCCTTGAAAGACATATAACTATATCACTAATTTCATTCTATTAGGTCAATTTTGATTATTAAATCTAATGGACATTATCCTGCAAAATGAGCCATATCCAATACAGTCTTTTCTCAGTTTTTACATTCCTGCACCAAAATATTGATGCAACAATTATCAAGTCTTTTTGTGGGCATGTATTCTGTATATGTTGTCCATAAACAGTGTACATTAAATGCAGGCAAAGACTGAATTGTATTTGGAACTGCACTGACTCTAAGATGCTTTATGATGATGATGAGTAACCATAGGCAATCCTAGGCCCTACTCAAAATCTGTCTAGTCTAAATGTTGGTATAGCGATTTTACCTCCGCCTATACAATAGTCTGTAGTTTTTTACTTTTACTACAATTTGGCTCCACTAACTACCTGGCGTTAATTTAGAAGGTTCATACTACCACCCTGACTAGTCAAAGTTTGTCTGCCAGGAGGGGACAACTGATTTGTGTTTTTAAGGTGTCAGCTACTTGACTTTTAATTGAGATCTACCAAATACCCACATTTATTTATTTTTTAATGAAAAGGAACTGTCTGCATTAATATTTTGATGTGTTTTTTCCCGATTTCCCAATTATGTTCAAATTTCCCTTTCTCTCATCAATAAACAAGATTCTTCAATTTCAGAGTCACTACTACTGGAACACTTTGAACACACCATAATTTCAAGTGGATCAGTTATATTATTACACATTTGGCACAACAACTTATATAATCATTGCTGTTTTACCTGCACAATGTAATCCTAGAATTACTCCAGGAAATTCTCAGCACTGTTATCTGTACCAAGAACTCATTAACTCTTTTATCAGATTACGATACAAGCAATTGGGTTACCATCTTATGTAAATGTTTTACCTATCCTTCAACACATTCCTGTGTACAGTTTTGAAAAATAATTCCTGATATTGGTCTAGCGAGGTCCGAATTAAGACATTTCCAAAAGGTGTAAAGTGAAAATTGATTAGCTCATGCTATATATGTACCAAACTCTGACTTAGGTAACTTTAGCTAGCAAATCCCTGAATGTATTTGTAGTAATGATCTGTATAATGAAGAAGTGTACAACAAATATACCATTTTGTTTCTTTGGTGAATTAGAATGTTTTAAGGGCTGTTGAATTTGAGGTGTATGTAGACACCTTTAATATAATTATATAAAATTATTCTACATTGGAATGTAATTTTGATCAAAACTATCTATGAAAGTTGAAATGTTATGTACAAGGTAAGATATTTTCCATACAAAATTATATTCCAAAGTAGAATCATTTTAACTATTTTTCTGAACCAAGAACCAATAACCTCTTTGGATAAAGGCATCTTTAGTTTTGAAGTTCTGGAGATTGTATTTGGAGATGCAGTTTACACTTTACCAGACCAATTACATACAATTCTAGATCCAAACCGGTTGAAAACAATTGTGCCAAGTTTCATTTTAGCACAAAGTTTGGACTAAAATTATGTTTGGAAATACTAAAACATCACTTACCCAGCAGCTGGAGGTGCTAAAATAAAAATAACAATTGACAATTAGAAGACTTATGAAAACACTCTGTCATTTAACTGTTACTATCAAATTGAAATCTGAATGTAGTTTTCTAGGAATAGATAAATAAAATGTCATTGTTCTCCAACAAAGTAATTTTGAAAAAAAAGCTTATGTTTTTGTTTTATTGGTGGTAATACTTACGTTGTAAATTGAGATTAATGTTTGCGGCCATTTGTCCGAAAGCATTCTTTGCTTCACATTTGTATGTACCAGAATCTTGTGTCCCAGCATTCTGAACGCTAAGGGCAAGATTATAGATATTAGTTCCTTGCAATTGTGTGACAGTCGCCTTTAAGCGATCACTATCCACTAGTTTTGTATTCCCACGGTACCATACTACAGATGGTGCAGGAACAGCCTCTATTTCACAACCGAAGACTACTGCAGCCCCTTCTTGCCGTAAGGACGGCTTCTTCGTGAAACGAGGCGCGATGTTTGCCATCGTCAACCCTCTCTACAACTGCAATGAAAAAAAACAAAAATTATTATTGTGGAAAATGATTTCTAAAAAAATCATAATTATGTCAGAGGACAATATTATAAAGGTTAGTTGAATATTTTTTAGTCAGGTGAAGCAGGGGAGAAGGGGGTAGCCTCTACATTATCTTCAAATATCTGTGAAAGGTATTTTCGATTAGTTACACGCATTTTTTTTAATTTATAGCAAATATGAACTATAATAATAATAATAAAACTTTATTATCCCTCTAGAAGGGAAATTTTCCTTTTGGAATACGGGCTAACAAAATACAGTGAGATATATAGGAATGAACAAGATACAGTAAGATATAATACAAGAGTACAGATACAATATATCCAGTCCTCTTTACGTACGATATCCAAGAATAAAAAGATACACTACTGTGCATTTAAACGATAAAACAAAACTTAAAAATGAAAAACAGTTATATACAGCAAAATTTCGGCACTTGTTTGAAAGAAAATGGAATAGGTTCCATCATGCCCTTTCTGATGTCAAAGAAAAGTGTGTGACATGAGGTACCAGTAGCCAATTCTTGTTGTTTTATTACTTTATAAATGTTGAAATTTTGTGTTATTTCCACTTATTGACATTATGAGTGATTACAAGCTACACTTATTAGAGATGTGTATAGGTACCAATAAAATTAGCATTGAAGTCACTATTGATGATTGAGATCTAACAGTGCATGAACATCATCACCCACAAGAAAGCAAATGTTAATCCACAAAGTAATTAGTTTTTCATTCCTTCTAAAATGTTGATAATGTTAAACACTGGTCTACTTTTGAGTGCTGTAACGAATATTATTTCACTCTGAGATTTTCCCATTTAAAACTTTCTATTAA
>JAVSBT010488861.1:0-17256 GCA_033118115.1 Pharyngocirrus eroticus
CAGTCAGTGACTAAAAACATGTGACAAAGTCGATATAAATAGCAAATATAACATCATATCAAAAGTAAAAAAAAAAATGTGGTATCTTTTCATATGACTTTTAACATGAAACACAAAATACATTTTACCATAACCTACAAAGCTTAAGACAAAAATAAAACTGATGATATTTTAAAATATTTTCAAGTTCAATGCGGAGCGTTTCACAATAGGGACAAAGGGGATCATCTTCCAAAAGAAATAACTTACATAGTCACACTTTGTGATGAAATCATAGATTCCAAGGGAGTTCCAGTTTAGACGTTTTGCTCCAGGTCTTATGACTCTTCTCAAGTCTCTCATATGATCTTCCAACAAGGCTGCCTATAATTCATAATGTTTTATAATACTTCATTCATAAAAAAGCATGTATGGTCAATCACACATGAAAAACACAAAAAATACCCTACTCTTACATTTAACCCAAAAGCAAGTTGTACATTATTTCTACAATATGAAGACAAAATAACAGGTAAAATTGTGTACAAAACAGATAAAGAATTGTGTTACATGTGTTACATTCCAAGACAGATCGAAAGATTAAAAAAATACTCAACAATCAAAATCTAAAAAGTTGATAACAACTGTAAATAGTAGTGTAACTTCTAAAATTACACAATTTTCTATTTTTTGAAAAATGACTTTTAAATACCTCAGCGCCATCTAGACTGCTTAACACCCCATGATATCTTTTTAAAGTTTGGTTCAGGCCATCTACATATTTGATGTATTTGTCCTCTTGCAGCGAGACATTACGAGCCATTTCTGGCACGCTGAAGTTCAGCTGCTCCATGTATTTAGTTTCAGCGATGATTTCACTCAAAGCTGGATCAAAGTCGACTGCATACTTAATGTCTTTGAGATGCTGATGTCCTGTTCCATGTGTAACTACAAAAATAAATAAAAAATACTTGAAAATATGGCAAAAGTGATTATATAATTGTTCTTTATCAAATGGCATACAAGTTATTCTATTTTCTAGAGTTTTCTATCTACAGAGTTAAATTCCAAATACAAAATTAATCTTTTACATCTCAAAACATAATGTGTTATAAAAAACAAAACCTTTAGCGTGTGTTTTATCATTTTCCATTTATATCAATGAACAGTAAATCTAAAATATTGAAGCCTCATTTATTTTCAAATCAACTTCAATATTTGCTGTCTGATAGGAAAAGTAAATAAAACACATATAAATATGCAGGCTTAAACTACATAAATCTATAAAGCCTAAACTAGTGTAATGATACAAGTCATTTCATAAAACTCAGAATTTATGATGCTGGTAAATGTTACTACTGTAAAAACACAAGTTTTTGCAAGAGCAGTGTGATATTCTTGCAAAGTGTACACTATACACTACTGAGCATGAGAAAAGGAGGTGTACTGCATGCCATCCATAATAAATGCGTTCTCCTTCTAGTGCTGTAAAATAGCATGCAAATGAACTTTCTATTTGTTCAATTCATGCATTAGCAATGAAAGAAAAAAAGTTAGTTTTCTTTCAAATGACCCTAGTAAACACACTAATAAAAGCAGTGAAAATCAAGCCAGCTATACAATGTTAGAAGTTATTAATTTTCTCTCAAGTGCATGCCCATACCAGGGAATAATTTACCTTGATTCGCATAGCAGTTTGCTACACAAAATTGACAAACTGCTAATCAAATTTCACCAAATTTAACATTGCAGAGATATAAACTGCTAAACAAAATCCTAAAAGTGCTAATCACTTTTGAGTCAATAAATTATTCCCTGCCATACACATTTTCTTAAATTTGACCCACTAGATAAAAAGTAATAAAGCATCAATGCACTTTCATCTACAAGAAAAAACTATATCCTATCAACAAACTAACCCTATCTATTCTATTCTAGGCAGAAACTACTTCTATATTAGCAAAAATGTTATTGGTCTAAGATTTATAGTGAAATAAATTATTCTACATTGGACCAAAGATATTTTTAAGATTGAAACGATATAGGCAAGGAAATCAAAATTATATCTTTTTCCAAAGTAGAATGACTACTTCTATATCTGTGATATCTTAGTTATCCTCACTACGTATAAACATAACTGGATAAAGTGAAGCGGAGTGACCGAATGTGGCTATTGTCGTGACTGTAAGGTGAAAAAATAGGGAAGCTGGAAAACAGTGCTTTTGTAAAGTGGTACTTTTTTGTGCAAAACCTTGAATTCCTACCTTCATCTAAATCGTCTTTGTATTGTAGAAAGACAAAATATGGTATACATAATCAGTATATGTTACTTCAATAAACAAACCACACTGCACAATAAAGGTTCTAATACTTTATTAATGAACAGTGAATACAAAGTTCATAAGATTATTCCTCATTAAAAATCGCTACTTAAATACTGTTCCTCAGATGAATATGATTATATGGGCTACTTTTGAGCAAGACGAACTTGAATTCAGACTATCTTACTATAGGAACGGAAAAAAACCGGAATGGTAATTTTCTGAAAGAACATGAAACCTCATATTTCTTACCGTGCATACTAGTATAGTATACAATGAGATAACTAGGACAATACAACATCATTGAAAAAGTTTGAAAGCCATTTGATTATACATTACAGGATTTCATCTATAACTGTTGCTTTTTTCTTCAGATAAAGTAGATAATTACACTAGTTTATTGGAAACTATCAAGGCTTCAGTAGAAAAAATGCATAAAAGAAAAAAAAGTGGCCAATTCTATCACATAAATGAACAAAGACAGAAACAAAGGCATCTAACATAACCTTACACCCACTGACCATTTTCTAAAATATTTAAAGCATTTTGACTACTGCAAATGTTTATGAACCTCAGCGTTGCAAACAGTTTAAAAAAACATAATAAATTGCTACAAAAAGAAAAAAAAATCTGTAATATTCTTATTGATTGGTTATATTTCCTTTTTTGTCAAGTATCCCCATTCAAAATTAAAACAACACATCAAATAAAATCATGATTTAGATTGAATTACAAAATTAAAAGTTAGAAAATCAATTAGATTAGACAAATCAAAAAACATTATAATTGTTAAAATCAGCAGACATGAATCAAAAATTTAATTTAATTTCTTGGGAATCACATAAAAGTAAAAGCTATAATATAATTAGAGTAACCCATGCCCTCAAAATCACAAATTATAGACTCCTAATATTAAGCATAATATAACACACTCAAATTTATGTTGTAAATTTTACCAGGTTCTTTGGCAGGGGTCTGCCCTCCTTCTTGTGTTCCTGGAGGTGTGGGTGCATATTCATCCACTTCTATAAAAGGGCGTTTTAGGTTTTTAAAATTAGAGGTTTGAATTATTTAAAAGACACCCTGAGAGCTTTATATATTTTAGCAAAAATATTCATTAGCAAGCTATTGTCCATACTTGCTGGTTTAAATTTAATTCTAAGTACTCGTTTTAATCATATACCAATGAATACGTTTTTTAAGTTCACCATTTCAGAACAAATTTTTACACTGAAAAAAACCCATATCTATCCTAAAAACAACTCAGCTGTAGATACCATACATCAAAAGATAAATAATGATCAGAATAACATTATGTTTTAACAATGTATCAAATTTACATAAAAATCTAAGTAATTTACCAGAAAGTCATACTCTGGCTTACAAACTGATGTGCTATTGGCATCATATCCAGTCATACTGGTTTAGAATATTCTGCCACTATATCAATATATTAATCTGCCACTATTATCACTATATTACACTTACCCAGTATAGGATGTTCCTTGTGTTCTGCCTGTGCATGAGCCGCCTCTTTTGTCAAGCTTTCATGGTGTGAATGGTGGCTTTGAATTCCATGGACACTTGGTCTTACAAGAAGATTTCTTTTCAATAGGGTTGGTAACACATGGTCCACATTTTCTCTCCACTGTTCATACAGCATATCTTCATATGCCTTCATTTGTTTTGCAACGCTGAGGTACTTAGCCCTTGCCTGTTGTGAAGAAGAAAAATAAATCATTCTTCAGCTGAAGACATTTTCAAAGTGATGAATAAAACATAATTTTCACCAAGTCTATCAATGTCCTTGAAAGAAATAATTTTCTATCATGGAATCCATAATATGAAAAAATAATCCATAATATTCTCTCAACTTTGAATATTTTTTCAATACATAAAACTTTCTGGAATTGTGAGTTCCACAACCTTCTAATATGGGTATAACTCTCTTTAATATATTTCGTCTCCACCATCAGATTTCTTCTCCACTTTGTCAAGAAAAAATCTAATTTGTTACCATACAAAACTTATTACTTACAGCTTTGCCCTGATCACTTGTCATCATCTCTTCAAACAGCGCTTGGAATCTGATGATTGTTCTCTTGATACGAAGAAATAAAGATTTTTCCCAGAAGATGGCACCAGCAACTGGAGGTTGATTTTTATACAAAGGAGGATCTTTACAGTCATCTTTGAATAAAACATCCATGACATCAACCTAAAAGAGAATTCAATTACTCTTATTATTGTATTGTATTGTATTGTATTGTATTGCATTGTATTTTATTTTATTGCATTGCATTGTATTGTAATGTGTTGCGTTGCATTGCATTGCATTGCATTGCATTGCATTGCACCTAAAGGTAATTTAAAGAAAAACAATATCAGTCCTAAGAATCACTAGACTATCTGTAGTAAATCTTACTGTTTTTGTGAGTAATAAACAAAAGGTAAATGTTATTTGTCCCAATCAGAATAATTTTTTTTCTTCTAAATTTTATTACTTCAAAAAAGGATAATTTAGGAAATAGAATAAATAGCAAAAAATTACCTTGAAGTCAAAAATAAGATGATAAAAGAGAATAGATTAAAAAAATATGTGGTGATGTTTTATTCATCTGTATAGCTATTGACTGCAAATAATTTTTTAAGTTTCATACCTCTTTTCCATACTGTAGCAGAATGTCGTTGAATTTTTTCATCATCTGGGCATTGATAGCTTTTCGTGATCGAATGTGTTTGAAATTGAGTAACATGTCGAAAGCACCCTCTGCTGATCTCAAACTCTTGAAAGATTCATCAATGAAATTCTTTGCTTCTCCTTCAATAGACAAAACTTCTCTGTTGAAGACTTCCATCACTTTCTTCCAACCAGGGGCATTTTTTACTTCAAAAGGGTTGAAGCCGACCTGGAAAATAAACAACAGAATCATAAACAGAATCAATCCCTGAGGAATCTAAGAGGGGAAAGTTTGTGAGCTAATTGAGACATCACCCCCCCCCCTTCCATTTGATTCTCATTTGGTTTTATTGACATATTTTATAGAGAGTATCATAGAGCACTAAATGTGAAAAGGACTACAAAATATTTCTTTGCCAATATAACAAAAAAGAAGGGGTCAATTTACTTATTTTTGTCACCATGACCCACTACACTAGCATGATTGTTTGGGAAATCCCTAAAATCTAAAAGATGTCTATGGTAAAAAGCAGCTAGCCCCGCAGCTAGCTAGTACATCAACCCTAATAAATGATATTCTTCTTACCTCTTGAATGGGCATGACAAGGTTGTCCACCCTCTTAACAACATCTTCAATTCTCTTTGGATCTCCTGTTACTGATTTCAATTCAGGTCCAAAGATGTTATAGAACTCTTCTAAAATCTGTGCTACATTGTGAAGGTTTGCACAAATAGCTGCCATGAAATCTGTTCTTTCAAACAGTTTTCTTCTGTCGAATTCCCATCTTGAATCTCTCCCTGATGACTCAATTTTAGCTCTCACTTCAAAGTAAGATTCTTTCCATAAATCAAGCATTTTCTTGGCTTCCATACACTTCTTTTTAACTTCTTCTGGGCCATCTCTAAAAGGGACAAAAAAGTATGTCAATCAAACAATCAATCAATCAATCAGGTGTCCTAATATCATGCATAATGTCATGGAAAGCAAAATGTATTTGTCTATCTATCAATCTATCAATCAATCAATCAATCAATCAATCAATCAATCGATCAATCAATCAATCGATCAATCAATCAATCAATATACTGAATGAAATATCCTGACTTATTGAATGCAATTTTTGCTCAGTCTGTAGAGATAACCTACTGATTTTGTGTGTGTTCTTGACTATCTCATTCATGTTTGTGTAAGAAATATACTTAGAAGATACAAGGACAGGCATACATGCATGGCCATGTATAGTAAAGCAGTGGTGACTATCATGTCAGGTTCTACTGACACTTGACACCTATGCCTGGTCCTAAAAACACCACATCCAGGCCTAGGGAAGCTAGCCCATACTGTTCCCACTGTAATCTACCATCTATGCAGTAACACTTTTCATGAGAGACAAGCTAAGAATTCTGCAAGTCATTCTTCAAATGTGATACTGCAAACTTCAAATATTCCACATGGATTCAAGGATATAACACGATCAAGCAGAAGTTGCAAATTACAAAGATATTGTTAAGTTTCTATTCTTGATCTTGTAATTTGTAAACTTAAAAATAATTATTTAATTTATTATGGATCTGGACAGTAACTCTCTTATTCTGATAACTAGCATTTTAGGACTTGGGATTGTTGTTATTTGCTATTTTATGCTAACCAAGAAATCTGGCGACTCACCAAGGAAAGAAGCACCAAAAGCAAATGGAGTCAAATCAAAGTATGTTTTTGCTTTATTATATTATAACAAATTAAAAAATAATCTGGTTATTTATACGTCTGTTCTGTATTATTTTTAAATCTGTATATTAGATTAAGTTTTCTCACTCAAAAAATAAATGTACATTCATTAATTCACTATTTATACATTGCAATATTTTCAAACAAAAGCTATAAAATCTTCAAAAAGATATTATCTTACTCACATCTGAAATCATGTATTTATTTCAATAATTCACAGCAAAAGGTCAATACAATCATATTGGTATAATGAATGAACCAGTACATGTCTAAGTAGGACTTACAAATCCAAAAAGAGATCAACCATTCAAATCATAGGATTTAAATACAAAAAGAGATCAACCATTCAAATCATAGGATTTATACAATTATTCTGTGCCAATACATGTGTTATTTGATTTAGTCAATACTAGTTTACTTGTGACTCAGCAACTCCTGGCTATATCTTCTTAGAAGTAAAGTATATCATATTACAAAACAAAACTTACACTGCCAACTAACACAATACTGCCAACTACCACATTAAAAAGATTATATCTTATCCACTAAAGCCAAGCTTTAAAAAGTCCTTAGAATGCATTTTTTAATTTTTGTTATTAATTTTAATAAAATTCTAAAATATTGCAAATATTGAAATGCTGAACTTGAAGCTATCAAAGGCTATGGTTAGACACAATTTTTAAATCGATTAAAATCTTTTTTTCTCTTCTATTTCGATAAAATTCCTTGGGTTAAAAAGTGTGTCTAACTACGGCATATATATATATCAATTAAAATCAATACAAGATTCCAAAAGTGTGTCTGAAAGCAAATTCAATTGAAATGAATAAGTCAATAAACTCGACAGCGGTTTAAAAAAGGGGGAATTAATTGATTTCAAAAGTGTGTCTAACCACAACCATTTTTTTAAATTCTATAAAACACTGCGTCCATGGTCATCAATAAACTTATTCACCCTTTTGTGATTTATATTGTTTGTTTAAAAGATACAGGTTTAAACATCTTCACAAAATATTTGCTGTGTACATACTTAGAAATTGCCAGTAATTTATGTAGTTTCTCTTAAATGTGATTTCCATTTCAGATCTAACACATTTCCAGAAAATCCCAGAAGCTTCGTAAATGTTATGAAAAGAACTGTAAGTATTCAAGACATAACCCATAGTTTACCTAGTTCTATACTGCTTTTGTCAAAAAAGGAAACATAAATCATATGAAATCTTGATCAATATTTCGTTATTATAATTATTATCATTATCAGTAATTTCTAATAATGTACCTTTTCCTGGCACTAAAACACAAATAAAAATATGTGTGTTAAAAGAACAAATCTCAGCAGACTATAAATCTGTCCCTTTTTATGTCTTTTTTTATCAGGGTAAAAAGATTGTCATATTCTTTGGATCTCAATCAGGTACTGCTGAAAAGTTTGCCAATGAAATTGCAGAGTTGTCAAATAAAAAAGGGATTGACTGTCTGGTATTGGACCCTCTTCAACAGGAAATGGTAAGTTTGATATACAAAGAGATTTTCTAGATGTCCTTGAATGGAACACTTTGAACAGTCCTTCAAAAATGGAAATGTTTGATAACGGCAAGATTGCATTTCTATTTTTTTAATGTGTGCTTTTTGAATGAATAACTTTCAGGGAGATTTAACCAAACTCAATCTGATAGAAAACTCAGTGGCAATATTTTGCTTAGCTACCTATGGAGACGGTGAACCAACAGATAACACAATGGACTTCAACGAGTGGTTGAAAGATAACGATGAAAAATTAGACAAACTGCAATATACAGTAAGACACATAGATTTACCAAGATAACATGAATGTTCTCAAATAAAGATGTCCCCATTGCATATTTTAAAAGCTGTTTCACAAAATGAATGTCATAATTTATTTATTTTGCCAAAGAAAGCATCAAAAAAGTACTACATAATTTACATATTTAGGTAAATTATCCAATTCCCAATGCCAAAACTAATTAGAGAAAATAATATCTGCAGGATATTTTATTATTTTTCGCTTTTGTATTTCCTTGCGTTTCAGGTTTTTGGACTTGGCAATGTAACATATGAACATTACAATGCTATGGGAAAATATGTTGATGAAAGATTAGAAGAACTCGGAGCAGACAGGATACACGAATTAGGCTTAGGAGATGATTCTGAGGGAAAGTAAGTCCAATTTTACCTTTAACAGCTACTAGTTTTATTACAGAACACTACCAATCATGCAGCTACTTATGCCATTTCTGCATCTTTAATAATCCTTAAATTTTTTGTCATATTTGATATATTATAATGAAGTGACCTATTGATATAAATTTCTTTTTCAGGGTTGCAGCAGATTTCATTCCATGGAAGACAAATTTAGTGCAATTTCTATGCACTAAATATGGAGTTGATAAGACAAATATAGAAGAATGAAACCAGAAAAACCTAATAGGACTTTGTCAGTAAAAGAAAGCAACAGTCATGGGATTCTTAAAATATGATTGAAATTAAGCAATTCAAACCTGAGATGCTTTTTTGCTGTGAGCATGTGAACACTTTTCTTCCATACAAAAGGTTGGACAAATGAGATGAACTAATTTTAATAACATACAAAAGAAACTCAACTTACTTGTAAAGAGTTCTGATTTGGATGACTCTAGCTACTCTTTCTGCCAATTCCCAGGCAATTCTTTCCATGAGGGGTACCATTCTTTCATCTCTGTTATAATGCCTGGAGATGATCCATACCATTCTGAGTGCATTCATCATGGAAGGAATTGTATCTATCACAGACTGGAAGGTGGCGCCATGTGTAATGTTTCTGAAATGTCGCTCAAGTGTCGACAGAAATCTGACATTGTCTTTGGCTTCTGTGTAATACTTTGTTAAATCTTGTTTAATGTATTCAAGACCATTGTCTAAATTCAAATAAAGCTCCAAAAATACTTTCACTTGTGGCATTTTGAGTTGTTCATGCAAGGCACTTAAAGCAGCGTTTCTTTCACGCCAATAGTCAATTTCAGCCAAGGGGCCATTTCCAGCAGGTTTCTTCTCTTGTTGAATTTCAAGAGCACGAGTGATTTGCTTGTTCCATCCTTTACATGTTTCGTCAACCTTTTGCATGAGCTCCATGTTATCAATATTTTCGTCATAGCTTTCACTCAATTCTATATCTGGCACTTGAAGTCTTACTTCTCCTTCAATTTGTTGTATTGTTCTAGTAATACTAGAGGCAAATTTCTGCATGTTAATCAAAAATTCATCTCTTAATACTGCTTTTCTAAAACGTTCCTCCTTATGCATCTGTTGTCTTTTATTCTGCTCATCTTCATCAATAGTTGACTGTGTATCTTGACTACCAGCTTTATGTAGATCTGACTTTGAATCCCCATGTTTGTGTTGATTGAATGATAAAAGAGGCATGTAAACCTGTGTAATCACTTGTTCTAACATTACCAATGAGTGGCCATTGAGAAGTCCTGTTTGAAAGAGGCTAGGCATGATTTCATTGGCTTCTTCCAAGCTGGAAGGAAGAGCAACCATTCCAGGAGTTGTTCTTAGGAAGTAACAGCAATCCCTATTTTGCTCACCGTCTGGTAAATGATCTTTTGTCATGTACATGTAAGTGCGGTCCACTTTCTGAATGACAATTTTCTGAAGAAAAAAATATTAAGCAAATCTTCAGTTATATCTTATACCTAATGATGTAGCAAACTTGTTATGAAAATTCGTAGAATAAAAAACCATGAAAATTACTATTTTCGGGATTGTTATACTATTTTACTTCAGTTATATATTTTTTCTAATTGGTATGAAAAAGCTAGTGAAATTAACGTTTTTGTAGCTTTGACTTACAGTTTTAGGTGCTGGAGGCTCTGTATCCTCATCCTCCATGGATTCACTCTCTGTTGGGTGTGGAAGTTCCTCTGGTGGGACAGGGGACTGTACAGGAGTAACTTCTTTTTCCTGGTCTTCTTTAGATTCTGCCTTTGCTCCCTTTTTCCTCTTTTTCCCTATAGTTTCAAATAAAAAAACACAAGTTGAAGTAAAGAAGTTACAATAATGGTGTTTTTTTTCATTATTACAATTTTATATTTTTTTTAAAGAAATCAATATTTGATGTATAACTAATAAGTAATTTCTCCTTCTTGAATTTTTCTGTTTTGACCCTTTGTAGAGCATAAGTTATGATTTATAAAAAAACCAAAAAAACACAATCACTCGTTCATCCAGTCTGCCAAAATTCATGACTTGAAGAATGTTTATGCAAGCTTGGGCACATATTGAAACATGGGGGGAGGGGTATTGAAAATAGTCCAGTCCAATGAAATTTTGCAAATTTGAACTCCAAACTCTGTAAAGAGCTTCTACTATAGTAAAACTGAACAATTGGAAGTTGATTTAGGCCAGCAAAAAAGATAAATCTATTTGAGCAGTGACGTCAAACATAAACATCTATGAACCTTTTTTTCCTTTTGCACTTTCTGGTTCATCTGGAGTGGGTGTAGCAGGTTCAGTAGAAGCTTCATGCTCTGGATCTAACTCAGGCTCTGGGTGGTTTTCAGTTTCACCCGTTTCAGCATTTTCTTCGCCATGACCTTCTCCTTCAACCTCTTCTTCAACCTCAATGTCTGGAATTGATGGCTCTAATAAAAAGATAAAATGTATGAATTCATAATTTGCATCATCTAATCGAATTTTAAGGGGGGGGGGGGGAAAAAATCATAATTTGTTCAGGTAATGTATAATAGTCTGCACATTTCATTTAGGCTTATTAATTAAGCAAATAATTTTATTTTGGGTATTGGATTACATAACTCTTGGGGCCTTAATAATTCAACATTTACCAGGTTGCAACACAGAACCTTTTCTCAGATGGGCCCAAAGCACTTATTTAAAAGGAAATAGCAAAACTTTGTATTTTTTATGAATGGAAAATTCTGTATAATTACTGGGTCCGAAGTACCCTTTTCCCGCATTCATTCACAAAAGGGTAAAATCTGGCACAATTTATTACATAATTTTTTATTGTTTGGAACCATGGTAATAGGCCAAACAGGGAACATGATGCAATATAACCATACAGATAATTGTATATAACTTAGTTACACTGATCCCAGCAGTGAACATAAAACATCCATGGTTACAGCAACATATATTTGAGTAAGACAGTATTGTGACAACTCTGTCTCTTTTCAAGCATTGGCCTAAGACTATTATAAAATATACAGTTGTAAAACTGCAATATTTAGGTTACTTTTTTCTATTGTTTTGATTAGTCTTAAAAACTCACCACATTCTACTTCAACTTCTTCTTCCTCTTCTTTAATAACTTTATAAAATAGCAAAGAACTTTCATTTTCAGCTGGTGTCTCATTCAAAAACTTTGCAATAGATCTTTCAGGTTCCCCATCATCTCGATTTATAAACTCTTCAAAAACGAATGGATCCTTTATATCAAGAGACAAGTATACTTTGTCCCTTAACCATTCAAATCTAACATCATCCATTTTGTTACTTCTGCTACAGTGTTCAACTTTTCATATTTTTATGTTTTGTCTTTGGGTTGTCAAAGTTCTAGCAAGGTGCTAGCCGATTCACTTACAATAATTATTCCTCTCTTAAATATAGTTCGTGCAATTTTGTAATAACAACAATTGTTCTAAGAGTAAATGGTCTATTTGTTTTACTCAATTTTGAAAGTAATAATTTCTAAGACGTTTAATTAAGTAATTGTATATCTATTGTTTTATATAAAATAAACGCGTATGAATATGAATAAAACTCTTTAAAGAATTGTTTGGATATCGCCATGTTGTATCCATTAACAACGGCCACCTGCTGTCATTATAGCATACTAAATCGTAGGCCGTATCCGAAGTAATTCGAACCTTAAGTTCCGGTTTAGATTGGTGCTACGGTGCTACATGGGCCAGGACCAAAAAAAGGATGTGAAGATGGATGTGCCGGTCCTCACAGACGGTCTGTTTCACACCAAAGATCATATTACGAATTGGATTGTTGATGTCCTACAAAAACTTGACGTGGAACATATTTCTGACTTTATCGACTTTCTGCCGATAGTGTTCCTCATATTTATATGTATATCAGCAATTTTTGCTTTCTGCTTCTGTGGAAGCTCCTCCAAAAACTTCAGTGATGGAAACGATAGAAAACAGTACACAGCGTGTGAAAGTCCAGAATGTGTAAGGTGCAAAAAGTATCAAGAAATAAGACGTAGAGCAATGAGAAAGCTTTATATGTATTATGAATCAAAAGGAGGCATTGGGTTGAACAGACTTACAAATGCATTATCAGATGAGTTTGATCCTGAAGATGAAATATACAAAAAAGAACATTTACAAGATGCTAATGTGTTTTTTGTGCCTGATTTAAAAGGCACACCCTGGTGGACAGATGACAGACCTTTTAAATGTGACATAAGTAATTTATGTCAAAACTTTGAGATTATAAGTAAAGAATTTCTTGCAGCTCAAAAACTTTTGAATGATAAGTCAACAAGGAATAATGCTTGGACTACAAATACAACAGAAACTGGATCATGGAATGTGTTCTATTTTTATAACCAAGGCTACAGGATAGACAGTAACTGTGTACAATGCCCCTCTACTGCCAAAATGATTGACAATATGGATTCTTTCATCAAAGGTTGTGTATTTGGGAATGCATGTTTCTCAGTGATGCATCCAGGGACAGTGATTGAAGAACACAATGGGCCTTGCAACATAAGGATAAGATGTCATTTAGGTATTGATTATGAATGATATGATTTTGATTTTTTTTGTATGCTGAAAATATTCAAAAAGCGTGTGTTAAAACATAAATTACGGTCATTTGAAATGAAAAATGTTGCTGTAAAATAACAGAAAATGTCAAATTCAACCTTTGATTCATTTAATATTTCAATATTTTTTCATTGCAGGTCTCCAAATTCCAAAGCTTTGCAGCATCACTGTGGCTCAGAAAACAAAGACGTGGAAAGAAGGGAGTTGTTTATTATTTGATGATTCATTTTTACACGGAACATCTAATGGTTCTTCCAATGAAAAAGATTTCAGAGTTGTGCTGATCTTAGATCTGTGGCATCCTGATTTGACAAAACTTGAAAGAGAAGTCATAGAACATATATTTTAATTTTTCTAGATGCTATAAATACTATGCAGTGTATCTAAATGCAATGAAATATATTGCAATAATGATCCAAAATTTTCCATTTCCAGTGGAAATCTGTCTGTTATTTAAGGAAGGTAACACATTTAGCTGTAACTGGTCTTCCATTGGGACCCTCCGTCATTCATGCATTTATCCTATACAGGGTCATTCATACATTAAGGGCTAGTGGAAATCCGTTTTAGAAAATCGCATTTTCCATTTCATATAAGATATTTTGGCAACTTCCGTTTCGGAAGAAAAGGTTCTGTTTTGTGAAACACCCCCAATTAAAATGGTAAAACCGCAGGTTTTATCTAATATGATAATAGTCTTATATCTTAAGACACTCACTAAAGTATACAGGGTCATAATCATTCATTTCAAAACATATTAGAAGGAAAAAAACAGGTTTTATTTCAAGATTTATTTCAAAACACTCATTACTGTATAGTACACTGACGTAAAGCATCATTTATATATATATATTATTGTATACATATCAAATTGAATTGAATATTGAATTATAGATACTTGAAAATAATAAGTCATCACATCTAACTGTCATAGCTCTTCATACCCCAGTTCACCAATCACATAAATACTGTCTGGGCCCATGGCCTTTATTACATGAAATAAAAATATCTATATATTTATATAGATGATACACACACTCATAAATACTGAATTAATTCAAAAAGTCTACCTTAAAGGCAGCCTACCATTTATAAAATGCTTATATTAAGAGAAAGACCTCTCTACATCAACACTTGATACAGGCATCCAGATGGCTTTCAGAGCTACCTCTGCCTACTGTGGAAATCCAGAAGTCATGCAAATTGAGAGCCTTTCCATTATAATCCGACCCATTATATATATTGAGAATATATTATCCATTCTTCTAATAGCGCTGCAGATGGAGTCTGCAAGTGAACATTCTGAAGTCCAGTAAAGTTTCCAATATCCTTTGATGGTTAAATGGGCAATTGCCTAGGTCCAAAAAACCTGGTGCATTTGTAATGATGGTAAGCTGGATGCACTTCTGTCCAGTGTTTCTCCAACTTTTCTAGGGATTCTAGGGGAACACACCATTATAATTTTTTTTCATCTTTTTCTGTTTTTCAGGACTGAATGAGCTCAGTAAGGCATCTGTTGTTTCTCCAAGTCCCTGTTTTGTTGTACTTCAACTATCAATAAAACAATGTCTAATATTCACCTGCAAAATATGCATTGTTTTGTGGTTTTCCTGCTTTTTGATGAGCTTTTCTTTTTCTATTTTATTTGGATGAATTGCTTGCTGCAGGACGGATTTCGGCAGTTTAGTTACATTAGCTTTGTCACAGTCATTGCTGTGTATTGCAGGGCACCAGTCCAGACATGTTTCATGGTTACCATTTCTATGAAAGGACGCCCAGATGTCAGCCTTCATGCCATCTAAATTACCAGAGTTCTTCCTTACAGCAGCACCATAACGCCCCTGTAATTTTTTGATGGTTTTCTGTGTCAGCTTCCCCTTGCCTCCAACTCCCTTGGACTTTTTCCCTCCATCAACAGAAGTCTTGCCTTTACAATTATCGACCTTGGTCTTCAATCTTTTCCCCATTCTTTTCTGGACATGTCCACAACACTCTAGCTTCTCTACAGGGTACTCTGGGCCATAGGGCAAGGATGCTGACACTTGATTGTAGCTTTTGCTGTCACCTTCTCCTAAGAATCCAGCGTACTTGAGGTTGTGCCTCGATTCTGGTCTTCTGAATATTCTCGCCATACCAACTGGTTCCATTCTCCCGCAATTCCTGTGTAATTTTTGCTGCATTTATGGTTCTGACGCCATAAATCAAAGGCACTGTTTGTGTGAGTCTTTGCTCTTATTTCGTACTGAAGGCAGAAATTTGATAAAACTTCCAAATCCAAAACTTTGGCTGGCAGATAGACCCAGGAACTTTCCCAATGCTGTTTGGCATATTCATATTGGATAAAAAAAACGCTGTCCCTGTTGAAAGTGACGTCCTATACTTGTGATGGCCATTACAAAACAAACATTGACCTGAGGAGATTGATGGTAGTCACACTTTGAAGTCTGAAGCACACACTCTTCACCACACACACATGTAAAAACAAGTTCTGACATAAGTCTATGTCGTCTCTCCACCACAGTCTTGTTTCAACTATTTTTACAAAATAGACAAGGGAGAAAGCATATCAGGCTTATGATCAAAGTAATCACAGAACCTGAATCCTGACGTTGAATCAATACTGGTTGGGACCTGCAGTTTCAATTTCTTGCTTGTGCATCAAGTTCTTGTACTGAAGAAAAATAGAATACACAACCGTTTTCTTTCCAAATTAATGTTGTCCGAGAATGGTAAAATAATTGTAACATTATTGATTAGTGGGTGGAAACCATTCATGGTAAATAATCTTCCAGTGCCAATGTTATAGCTTTTTAATGCTCTAATGTCATTTTTTTCATAGGCAGAGTTATTCAGTGATCAGATTCCTCCATTTATTTTCATTTGAAGGTTCCCCACTGCACTTCTACAACAGCGGCTCTGCATCCTTTCACACTACCAGGAGAGGAAAGGGCCTCTTTCTTGTTCTCTGCTGTCATTACATCATGTTTCTCGTTAACATATCTTCTAATGTGATATGTTCTCCTGAATCAAGACAAAGTTTTTTAGTTCCATAATCTACGTCCTGAAGGAGATATGGGTCTGAAATAAAATCTATGAAATGGTCTGTTTTCATTGGATCAAGACGTGTCCTATGAATATGCTGATTTTCTTCCGGTTTACCAGCACCATACTCTGTTGTATGTGCTCTAGCTTCATCAATACGCCATTTAGTCAAACCTGGGATGTGCTGTTCAAGCTTTTCTTGTGGTTAGAATAATTGCAGGGATAGTGATGTTCTCCTGAATCAAGACAATTTTTTTGGTTTCATAAGCTTCGTCCTGAAGGAGACATGGGTCAGTAATAAAATCTATGAAATGGTCTGTTTTTATTGGATCTAGACGTGTCCTATGAACATGCTGATTTTCTGTGGTTTACAAGCACCATACTCTGTTGTATGTGCTCTAGCTTCATCAATACGCCATTTAGTCAAACCTGAGATGTGCTGTTCAAGCTTTTCTTGTGGTTAGAATAATTGCAGGGATAGTGATGTTCCATGAATCAAGACAATTTTTTTGGTTCCATAAGCTACGCCCTGAAAGAGACATGGGTCTGATATAAAATCTATGAAATGGTCTGTTTTTATTGGATCTAGACGTGTCCTATGAACATGCTGATTTTCTGTGGTTTACTGTGGTTTACAAGCACCATACTCTGTTGTATGTGCTCTAGCTTCATCAATACGCCATTTAGTCAAACCTGAGATGT
>JAVSBT010488972.1:0-39176 GCA_033118115.1 Pharyngocirrus eroticus
TTACGACCACGTCCACCAGATTTTCATAACTTTTTGTACGTGATTTAGACGTGGAGTGCTGTGTGACCGGGCCTTTAATGTGCTTTTTGTAAAAAAATGTATGATTTTGGTATTTATTTTATTTTTTACTTGTAGCTTTTTAATCCACTGTCTACTTTCCCTAATTTGTCCTGAACTTTATTTACATGATTTTCATTTGAATGAAATTAAGTAGAATCTCAGGAATTGAGTATCGTGTGATCATTTGGTTACTTCTCAGGTGAGGCTATTCCAAATTGCAAACCTCTTTGATGGATGTGGCTGGGCCATTTTTTAGCCATTTTTTTTTCAAATGTTGGCAAGGCAATCAATTAAAAACTTTGTAGGTGTGTATATATACATTTTTAGAAAGAAAGTGAGATCTCTAAAGAGGTTATTTGTACAATGCAAGGTATCTGTACATACTCTGTGCATATTGGAACATCTCAATCCTTTCCACTGTTTCGACGTAAAAGGCCACATGAAGACAAGCAATAATTTATTTTCAGATAAACAAAAAACAAAAGCATGTTTATGCCATCAACCAAATAATCAAATTGGAATGGCCTAGGGTATGACTATCAATGCACTCTGGTTCTAGGTGATGGTCATACCTCTGTATTGAGAGAGAAAAAAGTGAAGGAAGAAAAGTTTGACCATATATCATACAGCTTAGGAATAAATCTTCCAAGCAAAGCTATTACCATGTGAAGTATAGGAGTGTGTTTATTTATAGAGTGATGGCTGCATACCACTTTGTGAAAAACCATGTAAAACTATTACCCTGTGAATGAGAAGATTTTTTTCAATAACTACCATCTTCCCTACTGACAGGGTAAAAGCTCTGCACAGTGTTGGCTTCATAACAATGATATTCCAGTCTTGATCCATTGTCAATCATTCAAAAAGATGTTCTTTAATAATATTTTTGTTTCCTTTCTCTTTTTTAAGATGTTTTCATTCATGAGATGTGGCTTGCCTCAAAGTCATTTTTGTGTGTTCAAGAAAAAAGTATTTGGTAATTTGTCATTAATTTTAGTTGAAAAAAATAAATAACTGATTTTGTATTATAGGGATGTAAGGGATCAAATATTTCCATTTTGTAAGATATCAATTTTCATGTGAATGAGAATCATCTTTAGACATACACTAGGTATGCTTTGTATCCCCAGGCCAGGCTGTACCTAGTACCTGTGACCATTGGTGTTAATCTTAATGCATTTTCTGTTAATCAGGCACTATGTATTGTATATCATCTAATTGGGTAGATCTTAAAAATATATATATCTTAGAGTAATGTTAAATTGCTCTTTTTGATATGAATGGAGGTAAGACAATGTTAGCCCTTCTTGCAGTAAAGCTCTAGTATACAACTGTATTTGTTCTGGGATATTTTGACATTGAACAACTAGCCTTTCCATGATAGAAAATTGAAATATGACTGTTATGGGGGCTATCAAGAATTCTAGAGTGATTTCCAAATGCCTTTTAGTGGAATGTTTTATAAAAAAAAATATTTTAAGAATGCACTGATTCATGGCAAAGAATATAATTATTGCCAACAATTTTAATGCATGGTTCAATGGTTGTAATACCATTGTAAAAACTAAAATCTGTGTATGATCATATTTGATTCACGAATCAGATATACTGATTATTGAGAAAAGCTAAGTGACGAAAAATTACATATAAAATGGCTATCAATGTCTTCCTTGTATTCATGACATTATCATACAGCATATTCCCATGTTTATGTATCTGTATCAAACTGTATAAATGTGTATTTGCAAATAAATGATTGAATAACATACTTCTTTGTTTCAGCGTTAATTTTTGATCTATATTTTCTTCCTTGTTGTCATTCAATTTTGGATACCATGAAGAGAGTTGGTAATTTTTTTCATGACTTTTGAAGTAGATCATTTAAAATAAAAGTATCATATCTGTAATTCTTTAATCATTTTGTGTACAACTTTCAACGATATAAATAAAAGATTCTCATTAAATATGACAAGGGTGATGGAAATCATATTCATAGATATATTTAAGTTCATTACAATTCTATTTTTGTATGTTTTTCCACCTATATTTGATTGAATTACTGTCTTAAGAATTAATCTGCTTAGCCATAGTTGTAAAATATAATTGAATCACATTTTTGTACTTATACATTAAGCACAATTAGGCACTTTGTCTCGCAGAATCGATTCAGTCATAGTAATTCTATCATTGTTTTTTTGAGAAAAAGGTTTCTGCACATTTTTTTTTCTATTCCTACAAAAGAACTTGATTTATGCAGTTATTTTTAATAATTATGTATAGAATTTAATTCAACTTAGTGAATCTTTTTATAATCAAATTTGTAATAAAAAACAAAAGTAACTGTAAACATTTTAAATAAAAATTAATTCCATTCTAAAAATAAAACAGTTAAATAATCCTAAATAACTTGGATTCAAAGCTGTTAATTTCAAATTATATATTTCTTTTCCCTCTGTAATAAAAAAATCCTCAGTATTCATTCCATCAAAGGGTATACAATTATTAAAATACTGAAATATAGTTTAATAATATAAGAAATGACCAAAGAATACCAAAAGTGTATAAGAATATTAGAGTGAACTTTAAAATCAAAAAAGAAATTTATGAAAAAATACAGGTATTCTTACTGTTGTAGTTGCATTTTATTAAAAAGAGTGACATTTATAGACCTTGGGAAATTTGTTATTTAAAATTAAATGTTGGTTTTGACTGAATACATAGAAACATAGTCTACACAAATGAAATATCAATATAGTCAAAATGCAGATCAATTCTAAGACAATTTTTGGTTTTTTTTCCTTTTCTATATCTAGATAGGTTCACAAGTGTGTTTGATATAAACAGTATGAAAATAAAAGAATTCAATTTCACTACTTCAAAAATTAATTATGAAAGATATCTTTTAAAGTAAATATTTTGAATGGAGATCCTGGTCAAAAATCTTAGGAGACCATTCTTATTTTTACTGATTTAATTTGAGATTTGTAAATGTGCGCAAATGATTTCAACGGAATGTGAAAAATATAATGGCGGCGATGCAATATTTCAGTTGAGAATGACATTGAAACCAAACCATTTTCATTTGGAAGTGTATAAATATAAAATAAGAGTGAAACAATCACAAAAAAAAGAGGAAAGGATTTTGTTTTTAACAGTTACCTGTTAATAAGCTGGAAAACACTGAAAATGTATCACATTCATTCAAACAATCGATAATAATGTACATCAGACAAAAAAATTGTCCTCCCATTATTGTATGCCACGGCCAATAAAACCAAAAGTGTTATAAAGTCCTTACAATGTAGGTCAACACTTATACCCCCTAAAGGGACTATGAAGTAAGATGATGTTTCATTTTTTGTACTGTATTTTTTTTAAACAAATCCGACCATCAAGTGCATGGTTGATATTTCACCGGAAGTAAACATTCAGGACTGCCACAAAGCGTCTTTTTTACATGCCATAAACTGGACTGTTTTGAACAGCAATCCATCATTCATGATGGCTGATGATTAGAGCTATGATTTGATTTGATTTTACGTCATTTTAAAAGGTTTGATTTTTATGTGTAAAACCTTTATGACATCTATCAGTTTGTAGTGTGTTTAGTGACAATTTGATTGAATTAGTTTTATAGTAGAGGGAGCAGCAATCTCATAAAAGTGCCACATATCATAGCCATTTAATTGTCCCTTTGTTGGTAGTTTTATGGAATTAGCTGTCTAACCAGTTCATTGAAGCTCTGTCAGAAAGATGGATTTAACCACTAGGTAGTGCCATACATGGCTGTCTGGTGATGAAGGAACACATGTCTCAGGATATATGCTGCATGTCTGTGTGATTGTGTTTTTATTCAATTGTAATCTGGAAGTGTTTACACTATTCACTCTGTTTAGTTTAGTTTATATTTCAAGTGAATATTGAGTTTTAATCTTTGACATCAAGACATATAAACCAATTCAAGACAACATTTAACATTCACAAAGATTTTATGAACTGAAACCAAGAATTTAAAAAGCTCAATAGAATACCACACACCCTTTAACATTAGTTGAAAGGAAGATCTTATAAAGAAACAATCTCGGTTGCAAAGACAGCACAAGAATAGATGATTGACAAAAAAAATTGATAAAAAATAGAATCACATGGCTACTTCCAATAACATGCACAATCCTTTCTAGCATGCTCTCAAAAGAATCACTGCTCTTATGTCTTCAATGGTTTGCTTTCCTACATTCTGACTATTGTAGACACAATAACCCCTTCTATTACTGATGCAAAGATGATCCATGAAATAAATCCTTCAAATTCTAATGGGCCAATGCAGGAGAGATCAATACAGTGACAATATGGAACTGACCATGAAGTGTCAGCTAAAAAAAACTTTATCAAACATAGAAAGTTATAGCCCTAGAAAAGACTAGTATAACGGCTCCACATTTTACAAATATTGTATAAACAGTTTCTATACATCAAATAATATTTCTCTAAAACAAAATTTGCAATGTTGTATGTTTCCATTAAATTGGTGTAATTGCAAATACGTGAGTATAATCCTAAAGTGTTGCGGAATCTTTTTCTAGAATTCCTTGTATAAGAGTTTGAACTCATCTTTGACTTTGACCCTCTAAATGTTTGCCAGTATAAGCAATGTGCAACACATTTTACCTTTATTACACATAGTTTAGAAACAAGATGAAAGTATTCTATTGTTTTTATGCATCTTTAAATGCAATACATTTGACACTTATTTACCCTGGGTTGTTCAGATCATGATGACAACTTTGACTAGCCAGAGAAAACATGTTTGTCATCTCCATATCAGAGGAAGGTAGGTGATATGGTTTCTTGACTTTTCGTTTTTAGCTTGAGGCCTCAACTAAGAATTTGGCACCAAGTTCTACAAAGTTATGTAATAGGACTTTCAGTGGTATCCTATACAAGGTAAAATTATTTAAAAAGTAACAAAACATGACTTTATGCCTTCTCTGTTACATCTTTCCCAATATATTCCTGGCTGGAATGCCCAATAAAGTATATACAAAAATGTGACAGCTTCTATATAAATGCCATGCATATTAAACCACAATGTATTGTATTCATACAAGGCCTATTCTCTATACAAACCCTTTGGACCACAACAATCCACACAAATATGATTTATGATATCTGTCTACAAAATACTGGGGTCATTCTGTGCAAAGCAACCTCAACATGTAGGTCCCCAAAAGCACTGTAATGCTTCCATGTAGGGATTTATCAATAAAATCAATGTTTTCACCTCTGAAGGACCATGATGACACTGGCCACCAATAACAACTTCACAAAAGCGATGAGTTATCTTTGATAAAGTGTCTTTTCCATTACAGAGACCTGGATATACAGGATTTTTATCATGTTAATTATGATTTAAACAGAAAGTTTAATGCACATATATCAATAGAACTGTTCCTATTTGTGTATATTCCCATACTTGTTGAAACTGTTATACATATGGAGTTTAAATCATGAAAATCTGTATAATGCAGGATCAATTCCATAACAAAGAAATTCCTAATGCCTATATATAAAATTGATAAACAGTATTCCTTTATGATCAATACTTGCAACTTGCAGAAGTATTTCAACTTGAAACAATCTACTTTTTCAAATCAAATCTAAATAAAAAACCCAAACATTTTTGAAAGAACTGATGTACATCATTCATGTTTTAATGCAAATGTAGTAGCATTATCCCACACAAAGTCTTCCTCTGCTAATTCATATTTATCTTTATGTGAATGTACTGTTAAAAAAATTATACTTAA
Organism: Pharyngocirrus eroticus; assembly: GCA_033118115.1. Taxonomy (NCBI): domain Eukaryota; kingdom Metazoa; phylum Annelida; class Polychaeta; family Saccocirridae; genus Pharyngocirrus; species Pharyngocirrus eroticus. The sequence continues at coordinate 5,868 of JAVSBT010488972.1, forward strand.
TCAGGCTTCTACTATAAATCAAGGGCCGTCATTATCTGATAAAAGGAGATAGGAGTTCTTTATGAGTCTTTGGTCCTTATACTTTTTTGGTGTCAACATAAATAGGGAAAGTGTTACAATCCACTTATAAATAGTTCATCATATTTTTTATTTAACAAAACCAACTCAATTACCACCCAATCATTAAAACAAATACACCAAATCAAATCCAACAAAACCAGTAGAAAGAGGATAAAAAGCTGTAAGTAACATACCTGATTGCTTTAAAATACATCCCCTCCTGTTGCTTCCCCCCCTCCCATATTTTGAAAATTGTCATCAGCAAATTTGGTGATCAAGCTCCCTTTCAACAGAGATATTCCAGTTCATATGTATCATTATATTTTTACCATACATTTTTTGCTAGATAGTGTGAAAAGCGAATGTAAACATAGACACATCATCATATTGGCGAGAACAGTGCCAGTGAAAGTTGACATAGGTGGATACCCTTGGAGTAAAGAACAGAAACAATACAACATTGAATCATTGATTATATAAAGCATAATTTACCAAAGTCGCTCTTTCAAATGTATCTCACTGCAGTTATATCCTTAGCCCAGGATAAACTATTCAAAACATGATGTGCAAGTCTTATAATTGAAACAAATTGGCTACCAGAATCTACAGGACTATAGATATATTGCTGAATGGTCAAAAAATAGCTATTACTGTTTATTAGAATATACAATATTGTTTTTATGACCTTAGTTTGTACTATGAAGAATTTATTGCAGCAATATAAACGTTCAATACTAAGGCCACATACGGAAAATATTATAACTGTCTGGCTTTAATCTTTTTGAGTTATGAATCAAGTCTATTTACACACAAACAATACAGTTGTATATCTCAAAGAGTTGCAAAATGAAAGCATCTTTTGAACAGGCCCTATATATAAGATATTGTCTAGACAATATCTGTGATGGTCATTTCAAACTGCTTTTACATTGATAAAAAGCTATCATAACACTTTGTAAATGTATCAAAGATCGGAATCTATCCTTCCATGGTGTAGGGGTTAGCATAGCTGATCTTCAAGCCAGAGACCCGGGTTCAATCCCGAATCAAGTACAACATTTTTTTCACAGCTCTCAAGTTCAGTGAACCAGAACTGGCTTAATTAAAGGCTTTGGAGTGTTTGCTTGTCTATGAGTAATAGGACGTAAAAGAAAACTTGTCATCTTTCGAAAAGAGTAGCTACATTAGCGACAGTGACATGTCGACAGTCTTCTATCTCAAAAAGAGGACCACATTGGAAATAAGTCACTGACATTGATGTGCTATCCTCAGTGAATATCATTCACCAAATGAAATCAATGTATTGTTTGTGGTACAATTGAGAGATCAGCACAGACTGGAGACAAATTAATGCTCCTGAAAAAACAAGTTTGGTTTTTACTTATTTTTAAGGATAAATCGCAGATTATGCCATGTATTGCAAACTATCCAGATGCCAACCTGATGATTTCCTCCAAATTAGCCATCTTCTTTGCCACTCGCTACTACTTTTCATAACATTCCATGAAAATAGTGACATATTTTCATAAATTCACACAAAATAGTGACATATTTTCATAAATTCACACAAAATAGTTACATTATCCAATAGATTTATCTTCTAACTTAAAAGCATAGAGGATTGATGAATTGATAAGAAATGCTGCAAAAATGGGAAATCACTCTAGGTAGACAAACAATAGGGGTGCCATGATAAGACAGCTTAGCCCTAAAATGTGTTCTTCCCCCCCCCCCCCCCCATCCTCCCATATTTCTTTAAATGATGTATTTGAAGGAACACATATTCCAAAAAGCATGACAAAGTTATTTCAAAGAAATGTCTTTTAAGTATTTGTAGAAAAGTGAAAAGCTATAGAAAATGTAGGCCTTCACTAGAAAACTATGTGCAAGCATGGTAACCTAACACAAAATTAATCATTAATAGGGTATATAGGGGTAGTTTAAAATGACAACCACTATGAAGATAACTACCATTTAAATTGATAGGATTGTCATCTCTTATCATGCAAAAAGGTTGTTGAAAATAGAAAGACTATTTAAATAGAAGATGTATTCAACTGGCACCTGCAATTTCGTAAATGCATGGAATAAAGGTCAAGGTGAACCCGGTAAGATTGCCTTAATGTGTGCCCCGAGGAATATCGGGAGCGGAGGTATATGCTCCTATCTCGCTTCATTCCCTATAAATGTAACATTTTAACAGATTTCAGGATTTGAAATTCCTAATACAAAATGTGCCTTTATTATTTCCATTCATCATAATGTATGCGCCTTGTTGTACCAGAGGTGATTGTTCAGTACCTAAAGACTAGGGGATCTCCAACAGAACCCTGGAAATCTAGTGTTGACCTTATTTTACCACTAAATATCACTAAAAACACTCAAATGGCTAAAATTATAAAAATTCTAAGGGTCCCACCCTATACTTTATGATGGGGCAAAAACAGCTGGTCCCTTGGTCCCTCATGAATATCGACCTCTGTAAGACGGTAGCAAACAACATGCCACGTAATATTGGACCCTGTGCATACCCATGTAATGAGAAATATCACACACTGAAAGAATATAAATTATATCATTTGAACTGATATTGAAAGTCAAAAAAATATGAAATCAGGGTGCAGCTTTGTAATCCAATATGTACATGCAACTTAAAGTAAAATGGACCAGTTATTGAATATTCATCATGCAGTAAACATTTTTTCAGTGATAAATAACTATTTAAGAAACACTGTCATGCAATGTCACCCTAGAAATGATTTTGATTACCCCAAAACCCACATTTAATATTGAAAACCTTCATTTAACTCAAGATTTGGAACAATCAGCTCTATATGGCCTACCAAAGTAGGTCAAATATGCACATTACATAAACATTGGATAAATTTTTGAAAGTTCATTTTATGCTAAACATTTTTTATATTTCACAATATTGTTCAAACTGTATCTATTAGAAAATACACATTGAGCAAGATACACATTAAATATTTCATGATTTCCTGAAGTTTTTATGGCACTCAAAGGGTTAAATGTAAAACAGAGTTAGGGAGAAGACTTCTGACAAATTACATCCTAGATGTCTGGACGCTTGGAATGTTTGCCTAGAGGACTCTTCCAAGCTGATCAATATATAGATTTGCAGAAGATGAATGGCAAATCATCTTTGGATATTCTCTTTATCTTCATACCATTGTCTTTTACCAAGTGGCTTTGTTATCAATATTTCATAATGTTTATACTTTTTTCTTGTCCCAGACACATTTATACTTATCCAATAGAATATAGAAACCCATAAGTTTGAAAAATAAATAAATATGCATATTCGAATTAATTCAAGCAAAACACTAGTAGGTTTATTTGAGTTTACATGAATTGCTTGCAAGCTTATGGGCGGACTCAAACAGATAGAAAAAATGAAAGTTGTATTTTTGTAAAGTTCTGAAAAGTTGAAAGTGTCTTTACATAATTATGTATAAGGTATCAAAAAGACTGACTCACCAAGCCAAAGACATAAAAAGTTTCTTGAAAAATTTTACATAATTATACACATGAAAACCCTTTGAATTGTGGGATTCGTTGCTTCTTTCAAATGCCTATCATAACTCAAATATGAGCACTAATCAAAAGGTTTAACATTATCACTTTTAGATAATTTACAACATGATAAATAATCCCTATATCCCGAAGCCTTAAAATGCATTTATTTCAATTTAAAAACAGATAATAGATGATGCAATGGAACTATTTTAAAATTGCCACTTTTGGCAGTCCACTGTTGTTAAAAAGGTGATAAAACATTTGACTAAAGTACTCTTGAAAGTAATGATCTAGTTTTGTAAGGTACATCAATTGTTCTTCCAATCTTTATTATGTGGTATACACTCAGTGTGAGAGATGTTTTTGGTTAAAGTGTGTCCCTTTCAAAACATTCATAAGCACTGCAAGTTGTTGTCATTTAATAGTTTTTATAAGATATAATTAGTAGATACTTCTTCATGGAATATGGATTTGCAACACATGTAAAATAGACATATAATGTTCGAAAATTAGTTTCATAGAGTTTTTATGATGGCAAAATGATTGTGGGTGGAGGAGAAAGAAATGTTAACAAATCAGGCTAAAAAGAATAAAGAAGAGGGTCATTACACACTATGTTTTAAAGAATATCAGGTTTTTTGTTGAGCAAAAGTGCAATCACATTAGTTTTAAAATTCGGTTAATGTGTCTCCTATTAAAAAAAATACACATATTGTAAAAAAGACATCTCACTGCAGAATGATATCAGATATAAATATATAAGAATAGACTGTCTGGTTAGTTTATAGTCAATGTGCTTGGAAAGCATTATGATAGTTGGACAGCATTTTAAGAAACAAAAATAACCAGTCATATCAATAATGATTCTCAGATGTTTGTGAATCATGATGTACAAGTAACATAAAGTGACTTAGCAATAGCATCAGTTTGATTTCTATTTGACAGATGATCCAGTGTTGTCAGTTAAAAGCTAGAAAATAATTTTGGGATGTTATTGAATGTGGACATTTTATATACTGGATATATCTACAGCTATGAATTGCACGGATCAGGTAAGAAATGTAAGATTTCTTGTTGTATGGTACTTGCAGCATTCATTAAAATGTGACATATAATTTTTAAAAAATATCTGAAATGTAGTTAAATGGATAAAATGGATATTTGGTATAAAAAATGGCCTGGTAGGCCAAATTTTTGCTTGCTTTTTCATCTCATCATTAATCAGACTACACCAGGCTCTTTACATTATCACCATGAAAGGCTCCGAGGTGTTCTGATTCATACAGACTATAAACAAATATCTTAGATTGTGCAAATAACCACTTTATAGTTCCTTATTTCTAACGGAAAATGTATATCATTAACAAGCTTACAAAGTTTTCCTTTGTTTTGTTGACTAAATTTGAAATTAAAGCAACATTTTGATAAAGAATAAAAAAATATCAATCTCAAAAATATTCCCAGACCTCATCCATCAAGCAATTAATTAATCAATTTGGAATTGACTTGTCATAAATTAGAAGTTCAACATAAAGACAATGCTGAAATGAACTAATGACACGAAATAGATCACAGGAGAAAAGATGCTAGACAAACATGTAATCATATCTAATGTACATTCCAGAATAAATGTAAGCTAGGAAATGACTGAAAGGGTAACTATCAAAAAATTAGTTAATATAAAGCAAGTATACATTCAGCTGCTTATTCCTACAAATTGTACGAATTCTCGATTTTTTGCTCATTCATACTCTAAATAAAAATCAAAGCAAAAAATACAAATTATTCGACTTAAAACACTTCATGGCATTGATAAAAAAAGTCGAACTCTATAAAAACTGCAAACCAAATGATTGGGCATTTCTTTATTATGGAATAACTACTAAAATCTAAAAAAAATAGCACATGGAAACGATATAAAAAAAACCTAAATTGAACATATCACATTTGTAGAAACAAGTAAAAAACAAGAAAATTCTTCCCTAAAAATGTCAAACATTTGATTACCTTTACAAAATTTCTAACTATAGTCCTATTCTCTATGATAATCATTCTCAAAAACATTTTTTTTCCACGGAAAATAAGAAAACAGAATCATGACAAATCCTTTTTTGGTACATACCTTGCACTACCTATAAATCTGCGTCGCAAGTTTTTTTAACCTTACAAAAATTAAAGTAGGCGCCAAAAGTATCTGTTTTATGTAAAAGACAAATTTACAACATCAATATCACCAATACGCAACAAATCAAGGAAAGCATAATTTTGTAACAATCTGAAAAATAAAGCCATTCCTAAGAAAAAAGGAATGCGAATAACCTCATAATCATAATTCGCAAGATTCGTTAATCTTACAATGATTAAAGTAGGCGCCATTGGAAGTGTTTGTTTTATGAAAGAGACAAATTCACAACACCAATATTCAACAAAATCAAGGAAAGAATTTTTTTGTAACAATCTGCAAAATAAAACTATTCCCAAGAAAAAAAGAATGCGAAATAACCTAAATGATGATCAATATTCGCAGGTTTCTTCAACCTTACAAAGATTAAAGTAGGCGCCATTGGAAGCGTCCGTTTTGTGAAAGAGACAAATTTACAACACCAATATCATTAAAACAAAAATCAAGGAAAGAATAACTTGTAACAATCTGCAAAATGAAGCTAATCCCAAGAAAAAGAGGAATGCGAAATAACCTAAATCGCTCATTACATAAACCCGCAGACCAAATGCACTAAAAAGAAGATACCACGAGGCTTGCGCACATTTTTCGAGAAATGCGTATCAGCTTCTAAAGACAGAATAACAGTATGATGTAACAAATTCTGCAGATCTCAAATCAGGAAAACACAACTGTTTGGCATTTGCACACAAACTATACCTTATTCTAAAGCATTGAAAATACCTGGAAATCTGGAACTCTTGAAAAAAAGGCAACCCGGCGCACCTCACGTTTTTGCGCACTTGTTCTCTGCAATGGCGGATGTTTCTTAGTAAGTTTATGATGCGCCTGGGTCATGACTTAAGTGTCCGGAAAAATGTACCTGAATGACATTAAAGCATCTGCGCAGACGAGAAAAAAATCCTATTACAATCCACTTACCTCAAAATGACCACAGAAATCCATCAAAGATCAAAAATTCTAAAACAACAATGAATCTTTGTTTTTTTTTCTTCAAACGAGAACCATTTTTCACAACATTTCCATGCGCAGACATGCTACTAGCGTATACACACAAATCACTATGCTGGCGGCCATTTGCAAATTCCCAGCACTGATGCAAATACATGACAGAACCACTGATACATTTGCTTGTGATCTTGTTTGCATTTGTCCAAAATCAAGAAGTGTCAAATTCTTCACTAACGAATGTAGCTTTACATCCAGATTTGCACCCAAAAACACCCTAACCTAGACTGATCTATTCCAACTGCAAGACTATAGGCAAAGACAGCTCTACTCATTTTTTATTAGTTTATTGAAAAAAATATATAGATCTATATGAACACTATATGTATCATAAATTCTTTATAATAAAATCTGTTTATTACTCTTTGAACGCTCATCTATATTTTCCGATTAAACGCCTATTAATAAAGATATAGTTATTATCATAAAAATATATCAAATAATTGAATTATAAATGCCAAGTTTCTTTCTATACAGACGTTAAAACTTTCCGATATTTCAATGAGTGAATAACTATTTTAAACAATAAAATAATAAAACCTAAATGACCATGAATAAATGTTCTTATCAAATTTGCATGTATTCTATTTAGGCTCTTACATTTATCATAGAACTATGTCATTTTTTTCAATATAAAATCATTAGACAGTGAAGTCCTATCCAAACACAAGGTTCTTTTTTTATAAGTGAGAAGTGGACATGAGATCAAATATAAAAACTCAGGTCAACAACTTTTCAAAAAATGGCAAGAACTTTGAAAATCACCCGTAAACACAGACCAAACGAATGGGCGCCATATCATTAATAAACATATAAACAATGTCTCTCAAACTAGAATTGAAGCAAATTAAACACAAATGGATTAAGCTATTTTTTATCCTTTAGAACATACTTACAATATATGCAATTGTGGGACTATAAAACCACCACAAAGTTGAAATGCACTGAGATCAAAAGCCAAGCGCCCGTTTTCAACGTCATCCAAATATGCGCTTCAGGGGAAAAACTAGGTCAGACATTTTTCTCTACTCTCGGTGGGCGCCATGTTTGTTTGGTTTTTATAATGTGATTTTCAAAAAGACAGGCTGTTAGCAGAGGATGATGGCTTTACTGCCTCTAATATCTGGGGTATATACATATCTTACTAATCATAACCATTCAGTATGAAAAAATATCATGAAGACAAATTATTTAAGTACCATTATCTTTTATGTACATTATATACAGGTATCATTTTTTAGTTTACAATAGAAAATATAGAAAAATAATACACACATTTTTATAAAATATTCCTCCATTAAAGAATTTATAGAACTCGTCTGATTAGTATATAAACAAAACATTGTATCTTCAATAATATCATTAGTCCATTAAATCTATGACTTATAGTATAGTCAGCGTGTTAGTTGAATCTAATTCTTATCTATGTACTGACTTGTTTTACATTTGTTGTGTGCATATATGACAGCGACTATGGTGAATCTTAGTGTCTGCATTTTGCTGCACATTGTAATGTGAATGAAATGATATCAGACAGGGCAATGAGTCCAGCCAAAGATCCCATCACTATTACAGATACGGTTCCAATCACTTCACTAGAAGGTGCCTCATCAGGGGGTGAGGGAGCAACTGGCTCAGTATTGTCTGTCAAATAAAAAAAAGAGAATGTTTTTTATATATAAACAAATCATTAAAACTTTATCTCAACAGATTGTAATGAAAACTATTCAATCTAATTGCTCTGGAAGGTAAATTCAAAAAAGGACAACCAGCTAAGTTCTTCATTTTTTCACTTAAATAAAAAGTCCAATAAACAAGGCATGACGATTGTAGACAATAGAAGCTTGATTGTTTGGAAAAAGAAGCAGTAATTCATTAGATAAAGATAAATCTTGTTTTGACTGAGTGACTGGGCTTATCGAGTCAAATACAACTCACTGAAGTTGACAATGCGAATACAATTAAAAGCTTGTAATACAATAATACATATATCTTAAAATAGTGTCCAAACTGTCATGGTATTTTGAAAAGGGGCCAGTAAAACAAAAACAAGAGTTAAAACTTTAATAGTTGATGGAAACCATTTGTTTCTTTTGATTTTCCCTCCAGTCTTTTTTTACTTGTAGTGATAAATATCAAACTTTCTAAAAGAGTGACAAAAGCAGCCAAAGTGGAAAACACTAAATTACCTCCTTTACTTGTTTTTTTTTACCATGCTGACAAAAATAGTTCAAGACCAATCATCAACCTATTCTTAATGGTATCTGGTTTCAATGATACTAATTTGAGTATTTAAGAAATGCCTGAGGTATTTAAATCACATTAGATATGAGGAAACTGGGTCTTTCTTTGATCTGAGTAAATTATTGAATCTCTGAAAATCCTAGAACGATCTGATGAATAACAATCTTTTAAAAAAGTAACAGAAAGTGTCAGAGGAATGAATTTGAGTGAAATGACAGAATTGAAAAAAATTCTCTTTGAAATGAAAGATGACCTACATTCAGTTTTCTTATTAATGTGACATTGAAAAAGTCAAAGGAATTTTTGCAGTCAATTTTGTTTTTATTGTGAGTTGGATAGGATTCAGTGAAACTGAACTTGAGGAGAGGGGGTATGATAACAGATCAGATTAATGCCATTGTAGCTTATAACCTATCCACCCCTTATTCAATAATCTGCTAGCACTAGTTATCAAGGGGTATGAGACTCATAGGAATACTTTAATTGGTGTATGTCAAAAAAGCATCATTGTCTGCAAAGAATCTTTTTTTGGCTCTAAGGCTTTAATTTGGTATCATTCAAACTTCACTGAACTTGTTTTAACTTGATAAAAAAAACTACATAAAGAAAATTAACCATCAAAACAATCATAATCATAAAATTATAACAAAGATTCTGCTTAGAAAATAGAATTGTGAGTAAAAGTTTTAATCTTTACCTTTTGAAACATAAAATTATAGCAGTCCATCTCGTATTCTTGGAATACATATTTTATATCAACTTGCATAAATCTAAATAAGGAGCAAAGAATCAATTTTAAAAAATGATATCATACCTGTACAGCTCATTAATGGTGGGTTCCATAGGCCTAAACCCTCACACTGTGTCATGGTATGGTTACTTCTATCTTCTAGTATTAAGCCATCAGTACAGGAATAATTAACCGATGATTTATATGCTGTAAGTTTTGAGCTTGGAACCAGTCCTTCCCAATGTGGGATGGGTCTGCAATGTATTACTAGAAAAATAAAAAAACATACAAGAAAAAACTTACATAAATGTAAACATCAATGTCTTAAAATATACACACCTAACACACCCTTAATTTGAAATCATGCCACTGAATATGGATGCAATATAATGAAATATTATACTTTTTTTAAGAAGGGAATATTTTCGCTGATAATAGACTCCTCGATAATTTTTTCTTGATGCAAAAGAAAGGATTTATTTGGTCTTTTTTATTTCCGTACTTAAATTCCGCTCTTACATGGCAACATAAATATTGTAAAAGTTATTTGGAAATGAATACAGACATGTCTCATTTAATTTTTTTTGTGCAACGGAGTGCTTGTAGAATAGAAATTTGAAAAAAATGTGGTGTGTACATAACAAGCATTTTTTTATTCTTTTGCATTGATGTCTAACTGTCTGGTTGAATTTCCCTCAGGGTTAAAAAAATCAAAGAAAATAGTGCAAACAATAAAATTCCCTAAATCAACACTTGTCTTCAAAATATGATGTTAATTTTTGAACATCTGTTAAATTAACTGAAAGGTGTCAGTTTTATTTCCGTCTAGAATATCAAACATATGTATGTACAACTTTTCTTGTCTCCCGTTTCTCTAACGATATCGTAATTCTTGGCCGCCATTTTGGTTACCAGCTTATATACTGCGCAAATGTATATATGCATGTATAGTATATGCTATACATGTATTTTCCGTTTTGATAAAAAGTGATTTCAACTGATCAAAAAATTGAACTTTAGGTCTAAAAATCTTTTAAAGAAGCTACTTAAAAACATCTATTTTATTTACTAATTTAATGATCTCATAATTATGTTACATATAAACTTACATTGCCCAAAGGGTAAATAACTAGCATACAATATAGCAGATTTTTTTCCATTCTTTTCCTTAAAACGTTTTAATTTGACATTCATCAATAAAATTTAGTTTGTAAAATGGAACATATCATAAACCTTATTCCAAAGTTGTGGAAGATTTAAAGGATTTAAACATTGCCAGCATTACTACATTAAATCTTCAGTAACTTGCTCGTCAATTCATTTGTGTCAATTTATTCCACTACCAAATAAGGTAGTAAAAAATCTCAAACTCACATTTACAATCAGTCGGAATATAGTTCCAACTCCCATCTACTTGGCAAGTTATGTTGACACTGCTGCCACCTGTCGAGAAAAGATGTCCTTCCATGCAGGTGTAATGGATGGTTGTTCCATAGTTATTTTTGTCTGTGTTTTGAGAAGACTGTAGAACAACTGGCGCTGGAGGACATTTTACACCTGTTAACGAGAATCAAACTTGTCAAAAAAGACTAGTTGTTAGCTAACAATATGTTTACATTTTACACAAAATAAGTATATTTTGAGCAAAACACAAAAGAAAAATTACATTTTACACAAAATAAGTATATATTTTGAGCAAAACACAATGGAAAATGAATGTAAATGCTTCTACTGCTTTGTGCTTTCAATCTCTCCATCAACAAAATCACAAACTTCTCCTAATATTAGAATAAAGGGAGTGCAATGACCTTAAAGATGTCAAAAAAAAGAGTCAATACGACCTATTTAGTGGACAAGTGCCAACTCCAAGCTAGGGACAGTAAATGTTTGATCAACATGCACACATACAATAAGAACAATTCTCTTGGGAGACTTTTCCATTTTGTTGATGCCACTTTAAGTGGGCGTCTAAAAAATTCACACTTGGTTTCCACTCATTTCATGATACCCTGTCAGCTAACTTCCTATAAGTATCCCACCTTTTCATAGTTTTGGTAAATTTGCTGCAATCTTACCTTCACAAGGAAGCAATTCTGTGTCCCAGGTTTTGGTGCCAGTACATGTAATTTGCTGTGTTTGGTTCCCAGTGCTGAGGATATAGCCATTATCACAGCTATAGATAATGGTGGAACCGTATGCTGTCTCAGAGCCACTGGCAGTGGCATGTAGTAAAGTAGGGGGTGGGGAACAATGTGACACTGAAAGGAGAAATTGTCAAATAATAGAGACTTGTTAATATGCAAGTGGGCTATTCTAAACTTATCAAAATAAAGAATGTCCAAAAGAGAATACCGTAATGCTCTGATTCAATTAATATTCAGTCACAGCATATGTCAAATTGACCCCAAATGTGAACTGTTTATTTCTCTCTCACAACAGTTGAAAGGAGATATTGATAGCTCTATAAAGTTGAAAATCACATTCAATTATTTAAATTAGACATATACAGTTCTCATTAAAAAATCATATTCTCATAAAGGTCACAATCCTTCTACGTCAAGCCCTGTTCTCCATTTTTTTTTAAAACAGTGCACGGCATGACACATCAGCTACTAGTCGATTAAATGAAAAGACCTTGATTTCAGGGTCAACTTAGGAACATTTTATACAGAGAAACTTTTCATGGGAACTTTGGTTTGATTTGATTTATCATTACTGTAACTGGAAAACATCTGCTATTAAAAACAAAATGTAGCTTTTTAAACTTATTTTCTATTTGGCATGAGCCTCTGGAACTAGATTTGCCACATTTTTTTGAAGATTACCTTGACATATAGGTAAATCTGTAGGAATCCATTCCAGATTGATACATGTTAAAGATATGTTTGCAGAATCATCTGGGAATTCATAACCTTCATTGCATGATATGGCCACAGTGCTTCCATCTGTTGCATTATCTGAAGATATCCAAGCATTAGGAAATACAGGCACAGGCTGACATCTACCGTCTGCAGAAAAGAAAGAACATCAATATTGATTACTTGAAAGACTGAATGTTACATGTTTTTAGCTTGAATAGATGAAAGGGAATATTATCTAAAGAAATATTTTGTTATGAATGCTGTTGGGTTAATTGATTCTAGACAATTACTACTGAAGCAAGTTTTAAAACAAAAGATAATTGACACAATGTACACTTTCTAAAGGGAGTGAACAGAAATTCATAATAATCAAGTTTCATATAAATAGAAAGACTCTTTATAAAACAGTAACTGCTCAATAACAGAAATATTATGATTTGATGCCAATCCATTAAAATATTGAAGGTCAATCACTGCTCTATAAATAGCATCATTTATATACAGATATATTTCTTCCCCAATTGATATCATGTAACTGGTACAATTTCTTTAAAAATTGACATAAATCAATAGAGACGACTAAAATAGTTTTAAAATTCCTTGTCTAATATCACGAATTGTAACGCCAAAAGAATATGATAAATCTTGTGCAATAGTCCCTTAGGATATGTCCATTCACAACAATGATCATGGGAGATTCAAAGCTGAAGCAGCATTCAATATTTCCAAGAAGTTGCTTTACTCAGGATAATAGTCCCCAAAAAGAAGTCATTTAAATCAATAAACAGAACATCGATTTAAACCATAGACAACATCAAACAATATTGATCATGATATACAACACATCTTCATCATAAGAAAGAGAGAAATTCATAAATGATGAGATGATATTAAAGCCAATTGCACTGTTATTTTTCAATAGCTAGGAAAACATGTAATTGGCCAATTGCTATCAATTCTGTATGTCATGTATGCAAAGATCATTTCTATCCAAGTGACCTTCAAGTGAGAGACCAATTGCTATTTTCCTTTTTATACCACAAACCAAATATATGTCTTAAAATTAGTTTGTCTCTTGTATGCAACAGAGCAATGAACTTTTAAGTTGAAAAATAAACTATTTCCAATGTCAAAGCATGAAAGTTCAAACCATCAAATGCAAGGATGACTTCCAAACCATTGGCTGTTCACATACAAGTGCAAAAACCCTCATATTTCTACTTTCTATAGGTAACTTGCAAGTTCTTGAAAAAAATTCTTGTTGTACATTTTGACCACAGGCAGAATGAGTGGCCTGATGCATAGCACATTCAGTTGTCATGCAAAAGGTCTCTAGTTCGAAACCAGGCAGTTTCAAGCGAAACATTTTTTCACTGGCTCTTAAGATATGTCATTCAGATGTGACAAAAATCCAAGGTCAAGGATAAGAGCAATAGTCTGTGTCAGAGTAAACAAGAAAAGGATCATATCAGTGTTTTTTATCATTATGAAGATATATTTTCCAAACTGTTGTCCTCCGTAAGATATTCTTTACGCATCGTGCTTACATGACTACACATGTCACCGGAAATCTCAGACAGCGTGACTTACACACCGAATTGGCATGTAAAAGACCAAGAAGGATGTTGAACACAATAGATTCATTTTGAAATCTCTCAACCAAAGTGGAAAAATATCAACATGATAAATAGTCAAGCTGAAACAATTATTTATTTATTTTACTTTCTTATTGACAGCATTTTATAATAGATGTATCATATCCAAACTATTTCATATACGATTCCAAGTGTTTACCCGTAATAACTCTTGGCTCTATAGCATGTCAAGGGCATTTATTAGGCCTTAGATCGCTGCGATCTCAAAACAGTGCTATTAGACTTACTTCCACAAGTCATCACAAGAGGACTCCACAGGCTATCTGCTTGACATGTTATATTAGTTGAGATATGGCCATTATCAAATCTTTTTGGTTCCATGCAGGTGTACTGTGTTATGGATCCAAACGATTGGTCTTCCAATGTGAAGTCTGCATGCAACAAGCTGGTTGGTTGCGGACAACGTATTTCTGTGGACAATGAAAAATGTAAAGATTGTTAGTAAACAAACATGACTGATTAAGCAAAAACCATGTCAAGGACAGCAGAAGAGAAAGGTGTACTACAAAGGGAAAGTAATATATCATTTGAAGTAGGTGATTATTATTAAATGGTAAATGTGCTTATGGCTACAAAATTGTTTGTTTGCCATCAGAACCGGGTCTACTGTTATTTCTATCAGATAAAATTGTATTATAAATAATAATGTAAAACCTAGATTTATTTCAAACTAGGGGAGATATCTCTCTACCTGAACAAGCACTGGGTGTAGCATTCCATGTTCCATTTTCTGTACATGTAATAGCTTCTTCTATCAAGCCCCCAGGCAAGGCATATCCATAATTACATGTGAACAAGACCACACTACCAAATACTGCTATGGAAGAGTTTGCTGTTGTATTCTGTATTTCAGGTACAGGGGGGCAAGTTGTTACTAAACAACAACAAAAAAGAGACAAGAAGATGTTAACAAATTAAATGTATAGACTGAAAATTCATTACCACTTTTCTAAAAGTTGAAGTTAGAAGTACTCTATAATTTCAATGAATCAAAAGGGATTTTGGAAGCATGCATTTTCTAATATTTTTACTTTGTTGTAGTAGGCTGCAATGTAACATTTACACTGTACACTCCCCTTTCCTGCTTGGATGGGCAAGCTACATTCTGCATGTGTCCTGCCCAGAAATCCTAAACTTATATGATACTGATTTTTAAATGTGTCAATTCTGTATACAAGTATTTGATGACCTATAAAAATAGTTGTCAAAAGAGCTCAATTGTAAATAAATAAAGTGAACATTGGATAATACAAGCCTGAGTTAGCATTTAATTGAGTGTGACTATGACCTCAGTTTATATTTATAAAAGATAGGTTTACCGGATATGACAGTATTTTGACAGATATTCCAGTAATTTAGATTAACATAATCTTAATTACTTTAACAAAAAGGGACTTTCAAATATTGCTTATTACATTTTTAATTATTCACAAATGAATTGAAGTTATTGGGTCAGACTAATATATTATTGATTGAAGTTAATAGACATAACAAAGACTTAAGCACTTTCAGAAAAATAGATTTTAAATATTGTTTATTACACTTGTAAGTATTACTTTGATAAAGTACTCGGACCTATTGTGTCCTATTCAAACACACGTCAACAGGTTTTTTTTCACAGCACAATGCCCTCTCATTGGTAAAGAGAAATATTGAACACTCACTAACATAAGAGGAAAGTGTCATGGACAATTAATCACCTCACTGTCCCTATTTACCACTTGGCTAAAAAGGAATCATTATTCCAGTAAAAATGCTAATGGACTATGCATTGTTTGCTTAGGTAAGAAATGCTAAAATGAAAATGGTTCCTAACATGAGAACAGTCAATCCAATTTTTATGTGTTACTTTACAACTGGATTGTACTAATTGTTTCTGAAATGTCCATACTTTATTGTTGCTTTCTAGTGCCATTTCTATGTATTTTCCCCTTGAAAGAGTGGGCATAAATCTTTTTAATTTTATTTCTTTGAATATAATTATCCCTTATCATTCTCTTTTGAAGGTATTAGATTTTATCTTTGTAATTAGATTTCTTTGCATTTTAGAGCTTTTATTACACCAAATTGACAAAAGTATTGATTGTAAGGCAACACAGAAATATTATAAGTTGAACTTGTTAAGAAAATATCATCGATTTTAACATGTACTGGAATAGAACCTTAGGTGAACAAACAAAACAAAGGCCTTGAACTATATAATTTCCATCAATATCATCCCTGGGTGAGATAAAGTATAAATCAAGCTATCCCAAAAACGATATCAAATCCTCAAGTTACATGAAAAAGACTCACATCCATAAGTTGCTTTACAAATTTAAGGATAGCCGTTACACCCTCCTCCGTAAGAACATTCTATGCTAATGTGCAAATCAAAAGGTCAACACATACATAAGGGTCCTGTGCATATTAGTTCATATAAATGTATGCTTAATAAGCTACACTCAATAAATATGAACCTAAATGCTTACAAAATAATTCTAAACTATCTACGCATGGAAAAGACTTTTCAATTTGTAAGTACGTTATTGAGTATTTCAGTAAAAATCAAATAAGCATATTGCTAGGGGTTAGAATAAGACCTAAAAGGATAAAACTAAAACTATTTACATTTGCATGCAGGTACTTCTTCTGTTACCCACTGTCCCAGTATGTTTGTTTCTAAAGTCCAACGTTTGTTCCCATCATAAAACCTGTATCCCAGAAAACATGTGTATTTTGCAGTATGCTCAGGTCGATTTGTTAAATTCAGATTCACAGATGCTAGTGAATGATATGGTGCTGGTTTTGGATGGAAGCCTAAAAAATGAACACAAAATATATATCAACTGTTATATCTGCAGACCTGCCAACTTTTGGAGAATGCCATTTTACAGTGCAACAAAGCTAAACCAAAAAGCATCTTCGTATGCATGCTTCATCAACAGAGATGCACCATCCATGTGCTGTCAAAAAAACAATGCAAATTCCATGTATTTTAATAAATGGTTTGAGGTCAATTGACACAATGTCATTAAGCAATTAATTTTCATTGAAACCTGATTGTCATATCTTTAGCCCTCACATATATTTTGGGAACCCATTATTTTTAGTTATTAATCACATGCACCGAAATACTATTTGCAATCATGTGCGCAGAAAATTATTTTAGGATAATTCAAACTTGTTACTACAACATCATGTTTCAAAACATATTAAAGGAAAACTACTTCTAATGAAAATAAATTCTTTATACCATAACATTTTGGTTTGGTGGACATCCATTTTGTATGAGCTGTACACATGACTGGACTCTGTGACCGTCCATTTTTCAACCGTGTCTCATTTACTTTGGAGTCACATTCAATCTGGATGGTATCCATGTAACTGTGCTCCAAAGAGTTAAGTGAGGTCCGTTCATCTGGAATTAGTTGTGGACAATCTACCCCTAAAATAGCAAAATTCCAAGACTTTGTACTATCTTTCTTGAAAACATAGAATTTAGTTATGCAAATGAAACTTATTCTATTACTTTGTTCATGCACAGCCAAGAAATGAATTTAATAACCATAAATAATCATAAACAGTTCTCTTTTTTCAAATTTCAACCAATGGAACCATCTTTTAATTAAGCCAAAAATCTATTTGTGTCTTCAATATACCTAAATAATCTCCACAATATCTGGCTGCACCCAGTACAGCTTTTTCATGTGATTATCAATTATGTTAACTAATTTTGTTCCCATTCTGAGAATTGCCAAGACCTTTGGCATGGACGTACAACCTCCAATATTCATACAAATGGATAATTCTCAAGCAGTTACACACATTTTTCATTAAGCAAGTACGGAAATAGGACAAAGATCCTTGAAAGACTTGCTGTCTTTCAACTCAAGCACTGTCAAGGATTTTTGATTTGTACTGAATGAAAGAAGGATAGCAAAATATACCAGCAATTGTCTGGTCTCTGGCCATGAATGATGATAACAACGACCTACCAGATCAAACAACAGTTTGTGTTATATTGTAAGTTAGATACACTCAGAGTTTAATTCAATTCAAATGCTAACCAGAGTCCAGCATGTGGCTGGTTTGTCTCTCGGGTCATGTCTCCACTTATTGAATAAAAATATTCCTTACTCTTGCAATCTGGTGTAGACTGATGCCATCTCCCACTTTTGAAACACACCATAGTCCTTTTAGTTGTTCCATCAGGGAAATGGTACCCAACAGGGCATTCAATGGTGAAATAAAAATCTGTAATTGTCTGGGGAATCACAACTGTCTTTACTCCCACCTTATAGGTAGTTGAAGGACACACTGAAAAAACAACATCTCAATGATTTTAGAATAATCTCGCAATAAAAGAAATATTTCTGGTCTAACAGTAGATCAAAATATTAATGTAGTGGAAGGAAAGGTATGACAGTGCTTTCCAATGACAAATACTCAAATTCATTTATGGTAACAACAAAACAAATGATAAAATGGCCAAATACGACCAAGATTGTGCCCTATGAAATTATGATCAATGGCATAATATTTCAGCAAATTACTGTTAATCACAAGTGGAGCTAACAACACTCTATACCAACCCGAATCGTTTATCAGCAGATAATACGACTATTTCATCAAAACAACCTATTATTTAGGTAAATCTTTCCCTTCTGAACAAGCTGGACTTCGCGTTTTACTCACACAGTAACACAACTTGTCGTCTGCTTGAGTGTGGATGGTAAATATTGTCCACTGAGAATTTGAGTTTATAAATAATCTAGCCAAGTTCTAAATCTTTGTGTTCATCTTATCGATGTTGCATATTTTTCGTCAAAATGTTTAAGTTTTTAAAATGTTATATACCAAAACCTTAGGCCCAAATAAAAATTGTTTTTGTGAGCGGATATTTTTCTTTGCAACATTTGAGCACTTGTTTATATTAGTGAAGTCTTTGAGGAGAATATTTTGGTTTTTATATATACATATTTAAACTATGACACTTACAAATCGTCACCATGGAGTCAACTTATTTATTTTAGATTACTTGAGTTACAGATCCTTTTCCTGTTTACATCAAATGCTGTCCGTATCAAAGTTTCAAACACACGGGTAAGTGTCTATACAAATATATACCAAAAGTGAAGTTCTCTTATGGTCTCTTATAATATGAATAATAATAATTATTGGAACGAAAGTCCGTTATTTCATTAGTTCCCCTAAATCTTTTCCTTTCATGTTTATTCTAATGAAAAGTCAAAAACATTTCTTACTTGTTACGCCTCCAATGCTTATCCCAGTAAAGGTCGCATTGACTTCAACTTCTTCTTCTTCCAAAGGAACCATGCCTGGAATTCCAGTGGTGCCAAGTGATGTATCCAAAGAAGTGGCAGGCGAAGTGGTTGAAGGCTCAGTAGAAAGGTAAGTTGGTGACACAGTGGTAGACTGTGTTATATCAGGAGAGATTGAAGCTGTAGTGTGTTGTGTTGAAATACTGTCTTGGGTGTTTGCAGTACTAATATAATCTTCTGTCGTTGTTTCTTTACTGGTTATAGAATCAGGTACTGTTGTTGCTGCACCTGGTCCTATTGATGTTTCATCTATTGTTGTTGTATTGACATTTAATATTGTTGTATCTGCATCTGATACCACTGTTGTTTCATCTGGTACTGTGGAAGCTGAATCTGGCAGTGATGGGACAATGTCAGGTACTGTTGTGGCAACATCAGGTATTGTTGTGGAAACATCAGCTACTGTTGTTACTGCCTCGGGTTCGGTTGTTTCTGGGTCTGTTGTTACAATGTCAGGTACTGTTGTTACTGGATCAGGTTCAGCTGTTTCTGGGACTGTTGTAACAATATCTGGATCTGTTGTTACAATGTCAGGTACTGTTGTGGCAACATCAGGTTCAGTTGTTTCTTGATCTGTTGTTACAACATCTGGGTCTGTTGTTACAATGCCAGGTACTGTTGATACTGCATCAGGTTCAGTTGTTTCTTGATCTGTTGTTACAATATCAGGTACTGTGGTTTCTGCCAGTGTTGTTACAATATCAGGTACTGTGGTTTCTGCTAATGTTGTTACTATCTCAGGTACTGTTGTTTCTGCAAGTGTTGTTACAACATCCGGTACTGTGGTTTCTGCTAGTGTTGTTACAACATCCGGTACTGTGGTTTCTGCTAGTGTTGTTACAATATCTGGTACTGTGGTTTCTGCTAGTGTTGTTACAATATCAGGTACTGTGGTTTCTGCTAGTGTTGTTAAAATATCAGGTACTGTGGTTTCTGCTAGTGTTGTTACTATCTCAGGTACTGTTGTTTCTGCAAGTGTTGTTACAATATCAGGTACTGTGGTTTCTGCTAGTGTTGTTACTATCTCAGGTACTGTTGTTTCTGCTAGTGTTGTTACTATCTCAGGTACTGTTGTTTCTGCAAGTGTTGTTACAATATCAGGTACTGTGGTTTCTGCTAGTGTTGTTACTATCTCAGGTACTGTTGTTTCTGCTAGTGTTGTTACAACAACAGGTACTGTTGTTTCTGCAACTGTTGTTTCTACTGGTATTGTTTTAGTATCATCTGATGGGGTAGTCAATTAAAAAAAGGAAAGATTTTTATTATATTTAAAATAGTGTGACTTAATGAGATGGGGGGGGGGTACTTTAGTTGGCTTTGCTTCAATCCATTCATAAAACTTTGCAAATTTAAGTTATCATTCACGGTAATTTTCTATTATGTACAGGTTATTATTAGTGCACTTTGGTCGTGATAAACCCAGCCTATCATTTTGCAGGGTGTAGTAATACACTGTGAAACTTTTTCCCCTAAAAAATTGCTTCAAAAACAAAGTTAGTATTGTAAATTGTATGCTTCAGAAACAATAATCAGGGTACATTTTTACATTATATGACTGTGTAATTTCATACAAAGTGGAAAGGATGCTATACGCTGGTGGATGTTCCCAAGTTAAACCTGAGATGCCCCTACTTACTTTCACCTGTAACATGTACTTTACTGTTATTTATTTAGTAAACCATAATATCACCTTACCATAAGTAATTACCCAGGCAATATCGGCAGTTGATGCTATCGACATGTAAGGTGTCACACCCCAATTTTCAGTTTTTGCGTAGGCTCCCATTTTAGTTGTAGCTCTATAATAGGTTATACTAGAGAGAAAAAAAAAAGATGAAAAACACTTGTGAGCAACCCTATTATTTTACAGTTTGGGTAAACACATTTTGAATGCCTCTTAAAAATGTCCATATTGCCATGTTTGAAATAAAGGGTTCCTGTTTTTATTTATTTATAAATTTTAGTCATAGAAATGTAAACTCCGCTTATGGTAAGCATTTGCTACATATAGTTGCATGAGAACGCAAAAGCTCTAACTGTTACATGTTTCTTCATCAGAAAGAGCTTTTGCGTTCTCATGTGACGATTAATCTTTTAAGATTCTTTGGTTTATGAAAAATAATAAAAACCTCAATTTGAATCATATAACTTTGTGATACCTTGTCGATGTCCATTCGATAGTAAAGGTTTGTGTTTTGGCACAAAATATGACACTGCCAGTACCAAACGATCTGTAGTAAACGGACGTTGGATTGCCACCAGCTGGCCAAGCATAGATATTAGTCTCGCCGGTGTTATTTTCTTGATAAGTGAAGACATACTTGTTATCAGCTGGAATAAAAGGGTCATAGATGTATAATAGAATTAAAAAAATAAGAGTTTCCCTATTCCAAATAAATGCATGCCAGATGCATGGAGCAAGCCTGACAATGCCTGTGAAAACCCCCAAAAAATAGTAAAGCCATACTTGAGCCATGAAGGCCCATCAGGCCGGTGCTTATCCCGGGTTTCTGTAGCACAAGCAACTGAGAGCTTTCACTCCCCCTGGACAGGATGCTAGTCAGTCTAATGCACGTTACTTTCCCAGATCATTTCTGGTACCAATTTATCGTTTCCTGGGTGAAGAAGGGAAATTGGGACAAAGAATCTTTCCCAAGGACACAGACATGGGGCAAAGCAGGGGATCAAACCCTCAACCTTCTGATCTCTAGTAGCATGCTTTGTCACTGAGGCACCATGCTCCCATTAATGCCTGGCACAAAAATTAAGACAACTCCAGGCATTTCTCATGCATTTTGCATGCATACATATGCCTGGAGAATGTAAAAGCTCATTGATTTTTTCTAAGTTAATGCTTGGAGTTGTATTAATCCTTGTGTCAGTCATGCTCCATGCATTTGGCATGCATATATTTAGACATGGAGTATTTTACCATTTTTTCCCCTTATAGCACATGTTGTTTAGAAAAAGAATTATATTATCAACTTCTTTTGGTAAAGGAACTTCACAGTGGATTATTTTTTGGGTAGGCTCATGGTTAAATTGTTGTACCTTCTGTGTGTATTAATATTCAAGTGTAAAATATTTATGTCACTGTAAAAAAAACTACTCACAAGCCCCTGTCCCTGTGGACAAGACCACAAAGGCGTCATTACAACCTGTAATGTCGAAAGTCACAGATCCTGTTGTACCAGACTCATAGATCTGAGTAACAAGTGTAGCACCCATGATAGATGCTTTCATGTTACCCCCAGATGTTGTTGAATAAGACACAGTTTGTGTGGCTGAAAATAAAACAATAATGTGGTCAAAATATTGTCTTCGAAATGAAATAAGTATACAAAATAGCCCCAGACATTTTTCATGATGTGTTAGAAAATATCCCAAAGTATAATTTAAAAACACAAAATCTGTAACGTATACATGCATTGTATTGGCTTTATGGCTGCCATGGCTATACTATGATATCACCCAAATTTTAATGCCCCCAATTAAAAAATTGTTAACATTTTTAAAAGCAGATGAAAAAACATTTGCAAAGCCTCAAAAAGTATGCTTTAGAATTTCCAAAAAAGATTATTTAATATTATGGCTGTCTAAAAAACATCACTGCAAATATCCACCTCTTTGGTAGATAATTAATTTCAACAGTTAGGATCTTTTTTTTTTTAAACTTGACTGTGACACATAAGAACAGTGACATATAGAAAATAATTCAAGTCAATCTTAATATTTCTTGAAAATGAATTTGTAGAGGTAGTGATAAAGTTATTTAGATAGGTCTATGCTTAACTAGTAATAAACTGTAGAGAATTAAGTACATCAGTATTTAAATTAATTTTGAATTTTTGTTTTTTTTCACTGAACAAGTTGAGTCCTCCCAGGTTCAGTGTTGCAGGGTAATCCAATGCTTTTTCATTTTTTTCTTTTTGTTATTGATTTGATTTTGTTACACGATTATCTTTAGCTACCAATCTATCTCAAATAGCCAGAAGACAATATTTTTGAAAAATTATCTCTTTTGAAATGACAAATATTATTGATTAAACTGATTAGGATTGTTGTAAGTTATATATTTTTTAGTATTGTATCGAAACTCTCACAGAAAACCAATTTAGCATTGATGATTTTCTTCTGTTGAATAAATAATAAATAGAATCTGAAATTAATTCATTACTTACCTCCATAAGAGTCTTGTATTATGATCATCAGGCAAATTAATAGAATTAAAACTGTAATATCAGTCATTTTTAAAAGTTCCTGTTAAAAATCAAAAACCTATTGTGAATAAGTTTATTGTCATATCATTCTGTCTGTATTTGCTCAAGTTTATTATCAAGTATGTATGCATATGGCTAAATTAACTCCTGTAGATGGAATGCTTTGATTTGCAGAGTTTGCTTGCAGGGAAGATACCCCATTGGCAGAGAAATACCATGTGGGCTAGTAGAGCATCTCGCATTGTTATAGGCACTCTGTCAGTGGTATTATTCAATCATAATTCACAATTATTCCACAGAAGTCTAAGGGCTATAAATCAATTGAGACACATGTTGTGCAGTAGAACTTAATTACAAATTAAAATAATACCACCAAACATCAATTGTGAAATGCACTGGTGTTGTCTATTAGCTATGAACGAAAGACGGATGTTTAAAGTTTGCGTCGAGTGTTGAACTAAGATTTTATTGTTCAAAAGCAAGAAATAGTCTTGAATCTAGAAATATTCAACCTTTACAACAAAATGTCAATGTCACAAGATTTCAACCATATATATCTGTAATCCCTATCAATGTCAATATGAATACGACACACTAGCCTTATCCTACAAACCTATAAAATGTTAGCTTTGAATTGTTGCCTATAAGTTTGACATAAAAGCATAATTTTGAATGGCCTTCCTTCTTTTTATCAAGCAAATAAAAATTATTTAGCTGACCTGAGAGAAGAAAACCTAGACTATGATAAAGCAATGTCAATGAAGGTGCAAGGTCAATCTTGCAACGATCCTGTTTAAAAAAAGCATCCTTTACAAAGATTTGACAGAGTCCAATGGGATCTATCTTAATAAATACCATATCAGCCTATTGTTTACCAATATTTAACAGGAAGCAATTCATGTATTTTGTGATAAGGCCATTCCAAATTGATTAGTTTGTCGATGGATTTTTGGTACGAAGAATTGGGTCGGTCGTTCGAATTTTTTAAAATTTATTTTTTATTGTAACGTAGATAAAAACATAATTCGATCTTGTACGTATAAACGACAGAAAGTGCCAAGGCGCTCCGTTTTTCAAGGAGTATGAAAGATTGTTGTGTATTGTTAAAAATATTTCTTTACAGGTGTTGTTAATTAACCAAAAATGAATATTTACAGGCCTACAATGATTTTGCTTGATTTAGTTGCCTAGCTTTGTCAAAAAGAAACATTTAAAAAAAAAATAAAAAAAATAAAACACAAAAATATGGGTTGGTCCAATCCAACGACAAACTAATCAATTTGGAATGGCCTTATAGGAAAAAATGAAAATCTGGACTTACTCTAAAGCAACTTCAAAAAGGATCGGTCTCATTTTTTAATAATATGATTCGGAATTAGTTAATTATAGATTAGATAGGTTGTTCCTTGAATAATCAAAAAGCTAAATGTTAATAATAATAATAAATAATAATAAAGCTTTATTGTCCCTCTAGGGGGAAATTTTCCTTTTGGAATACAGGCTTACACAGACATGAACATGAACAAACAAAATACATTGAGATTATACAAGAACATAATTATGAATGATAAATGACGAACCATTCTTCTATCAATTAGGGATAAAAAATACAGTGAAACAATAAATAAAACATGCCTTCAGAGCTTGTGTTTTTATAAATCAATAATGGCAAAGAAAAGCACAAAATAGTGAATACCATAAAATTAAGATTTAGGCCTTTTATTGCAAAATCTGTTATGGCCTGACAGAAAGTTTATGATACAGCTGCATGGCATGATCCACTCTAATACAATCCTCATGACCCTTAGTTTTATTTTGCGAATAATTATTTTGATAAACAAGCTCCTATGATATAAGTACATCGTAATGTAAAAAAATTATAGAAATTTGTGCTCTGTCATCTTTTTTTTAAAAACAACAACATTAAGATAATTATGCCATACATTGCCAACTGATATTGTACAAAAGTATAGTTAAACAATAACTCTGAAAATCTATAATTAGTGCTTGGTTTATTTTTTGTAAATTGTCTTGAAAATAAACCAAGCAAACATAATTTTTGGAGTTATTGTTTTACTACAAGATATGGCATGCTTACAGTATAAAATCCCCCGAAAGAATGGCCCTCTTTTTTTACAATGATGATGACAACTCAGTAGTTTTTTTCAATTTTTTCTTAATGAGAAAATGTTCATTGTTGAATTTAGCACTCATCAGTTGCACTGAGAGTATTTCTTAATCATAAACATAGAACAAAAGTCATGATATGGAGTTCATTTTGTTTATAATTGGCATATATAATAGGACAAAGTGAAGAAATAGCTCCATATAAGAATGAAATACATTAGTTTGTCATGAACTCTGTGATAACGCCACTCTCCTTTATGATTAGCACATGTTTGATATACAATCGAGAATGTGTTAAGTTATAGGGATAATCATTTAGGCTTTTAATTTCCTTTTGAAGAGTTGTAAAGGAATCCATTAGCAACAGGATAAACGATGTGTCCTCCTAAAATCAGAGAGACTTGAAGACAAAGAGCTACCAAAACACCATCCTTGCATAAGAAAAATTAATATTGACATTGTTTAAAGAAATTAGTAAAAGATACTAGAAAAAAAATTAACATCCACATTCAAACTCCTTCGTTTAGTCAAGAACATACAGTAGACTCCCTTTATACTGGTCATCATCTGGACTGAACGATATCGACAGCAGATGTAAAATGACCGCTTTGGTGGAAAATAACCCATAATGTAATTCATGACTCCTTTATGAAGGTGCTAGTCCAAATGTGGTTAAATTATGAAAATAATTGCGGAATAGACACTATAAAAGATAAAGCAGTGTGTAGCAATATGTAATACTAGACTTTTTAGAAGAAAAAACATTCTGATCGAACATAAATTTAAAACACATCTATCATAACAATAAGAGGTGAATTATATATGTTATCTCCGCAAAAGGTGCGTCTTGGGAACTAGGCCACCAGATGGCGAGACAATCACCGGCTACACTCCCATTGATTCACATTATTTTGTCACTTTATTTTGTAAAAGAAAATCCTTGGTGCAATTGCACCCAGGAACCAAAATCCTTGGTACAACTAGTTGCACCAAGGATTTTTCTAGATTTCAAGGCCTGATACTGCAAGGTGAGAGTCTACTAAATTGGACAAAGTTGCCAATGAATGTGAGCATGTATTTATGGCATGGTTACAATGTATGCTTACTTATTGGTTACTCAATGAATCTATGAGCAATTCAAATCCAAATGTGATCCAAGCATGTGTAGATATGGTGGAGTGCATTGGGGTCCTACTACAATCACTATTTCAATTAGTCCTAATGTGTTTGTTAGCCAATGTTTTCTAGTTAGTACTGGTAAAAACTAGTTCAGAAACAAAAGGTAGACTATTTCTTTGGCTGAATACATATATAAAGATTTATATTTATTGATACTTTTCTAGGAATTACAAATAAACCCCACATGCCAAGAGATCAAACATTTGTATTTTTTTTATGCTATGTGTGTCTTATTTATTGTTGTTTTGCTTTTTGTCAATTCTTTATTGTTCAGATTGTCCTTGAAGACTGTCCGACTGAGGTGGTGTGTTGTGTAATGAGTGACACAGTTATAGATTTTGGTTATTCAAGTTGGTTTTGTTGTAGATACTATTCATAATATTTCTAATGTTTTTCTTGATTACAGGAAGTATTTTCTTTTTTACACTACGATAATACAAAAGTATTTGTTTGGAGTGGATTTTCTGTCAGTCCATTTACATGTCCTGGTGAATGTGCTTAATTGAGCTATTGAAATGAAGTTTGGTGACCTTTTTGTCTGTTGTTGGGATTGTCTGTGTCTGAATTCTGCCAATATTTAGATAAAAGGCTAATGGAATCTTAGATATTTAAAAAAATGTAATTGATTAGTGATGGGTTATTTTATTTTTTAAATGTAAAATTATGTTGCCTTTTATTCATCAATATTATGCTATTCATTTCTGTTAATATAATTAAAATGACAGCATGAACACTAATCCAGGGATCAATCTCCTTGAGGAACTTGCTGTTTGTTCCCCACATTTTGAGATTTTAGCCATTTTCTTAATAATTATGTTTGCTGTTCCCTCTGAGAAAAAAATGTAAACCAACTCCTGTTAATCTATAAATAAGTACTTTTACATGAGATTTATTTTTGAGAGTTTTTTCACTATTTTAGTTGATTAAATATATGTTAAATTAAGTGCGGTGAACTTTGAGTGCGATCAAATTGGATGTCTTTAGGCTAAAATCTATACTTTCATATCATTATTTGCTGTTGTTGAAACTGATAATTTTAATAAAAGCAATGAAACCTTCATCCTCCTTTAAATGCCTTTACATCCACTAGAAACAAACTCAATTCTCATTGTATCTGTGAACATTTGCAATAAAAAATGAAATACATAATTCGGCTTGGCGTTCATTCTATCAAAATAATAACTTGCATATATCGTCGCAGGAGAGATTTATCTCTTTTTTTCTGCATCATTCTACCTTTCATAAGTAAATACTCCCTTATAGATTGTGGAAATATCTTTGCATTACAAAATCCTGTTAACACCTAGAAAATCATTATCTTCAACAGGACACTGAGTTTTTTTTTTATTGAGCTGGTGGTGGTACTTAGATCTTTCCATCCACATAAACAAGTTGACTCGCATTGAATTCCCTGCACTTATCAAAAATATCTCAAAAATAGAAGTATATTTTTACATTTTTACATTTTTAGTATTACTATAGGTATGTGATATGAGGAGTATGGGCCAAAGATGAATAGTCCTGTATAGATTTAGAAGCTTATAGGTCTAAGGGAGGTGCTAGCATGATAGTTTACTAACTGGCTACCTACCAGTACTTTAACATTTTTTTAAAACTGTCTGGTCCTACATTTCTTGCCCAAAATGGCTTCTGTGAAGCTTATAAATTATATACTAAATGGTCTCATAAATTTAAAAAAAATCAAGTAAGAATTCTTATCAAGTTATTCAACTCCTTGCAGAGCAGATCATAACCTCAATGATGTTTCTGTCATGGACATTCTAGTATATTATATACAAAAGGGATGGCGGCACTTTGCAATCACTATGTGGCGTCATGTTGCTTACACAAAGTCTCATTTTATCATGACTATCTATAGCTTTAATAACCTCTTGATGTAAAATGAGAAACGTTTGTCTCCTTGAACTGCACAACTAGGCATAGAACACTAAGGGATTATTATTCTATTTTGACAGAGGAGTATTTATTTTATAAACCTGCGTGTCAACAACACTTATGCCATCCATTGGGATAAAAAAAGGTGTCCAAACCCCATTCTATTTTTTTTATTATGAATGGATTATTGATTTATAAGACTATTTGAGAGGAGCAATTCCTTTGTCATTAGTATAGTATACTTGGCAGTACAATTCCAATTTGTCAAGGAATCTTGAACTTTGCTGAACATCTACATATTCAATGTTTAATGAGACAATGGATTTTTTTCTAATATACTGCTTGAGTAGATTTTTTTAAAGTATTCAATAATTGTTTTAGTAGTAATCTTAAACAATGTCTTGTGATAGTATCGATTATCATGAAAGGAACAGATAGAAGTACATCTCGCTCCTACAAGTTTATAAGTGTTGAATTTTTGATTAGGCCGAACCAAATTTGTAGAAGTTTCTTTTGCATCAATAAGTCAGTCAGTTATTTGATTTTTTATCCTTTTTTTTGACTTAGCTTATAGAAAATATGTAAGGCCATTCCAAATAGAAAAATAGTCAATCGCAAAAAGATTACCCGGCTGCATCCATCAAACAACTAATTAATTTTGAATGGCCTAAATAATATTTTTCTTATAGGTGAAAAAAACCATTTTAAGCTATTTCTGGTGTGTCAGGCTTATTTTATATTCAGGAATTTTAAAGTAGTTTCTGCCGACATTTCCCTACCCCACAAAAACACATGACTTTCTTTCCATGTCCTAGATAGCCTATCCATTCTGTTGTAGAATACATTCTGAGGAATTAAAACCTGATTCAGACATATACACCTGTCTATGTTTGATGATCAAACAGTAGCAGTTGTTGATAGGAGTGTGCTCTATTTAAACGTGACTTTTGTTTCAATATAGCAGGTTTTGAAAGCATTTCATTGTAGTTATTATATTGACAGACTATCTCATCCATGACTAAAGCTAGTAAAAGTGATAAGAAAATAGTTCTGTGTGGGATATGTCCTAGTTCATTCTATTCCTTACATAACTTGAGTGTATCAATCTGTGACCTTCTTGAACTTAACCCGAATTCTCTTTTTTAATGGGTCAAAAAAAAGACAGTTTTGAGTTTTAACACATTACTTTCAATTGAGTTTAAAAAAAATGTGGGTTTGAGTTATAAGATTTTAGATTTTTTTCAGTTCTTTGATTTGTTATTCATTTTTTAGTATCATTTTATCCTTGTACTAAGTGGCCAAATTTGTTTTTATTTTGTCTCACTTGTTTTTGTAATAGACAATACCAATGAAACAAAAAAAGCAACTACATATAGAATAATTCGTTTCTTTGTACTAATTCTTATTGATTTTTTATTGAAAAGGCAAAATTTCATTATCCTTAGGTTGATGGTTTATAACAATTCTGTGAGCAATCCTTTGTTTTACGCTTCTATGCCTGTTACCTAGAACTGAAAGTGGAGTGATTTCTTATCAAATCTATACTTGGTGATGTCATGGGTATTTATTAGGGTAAGCTTCAAATAGAATAGAAACAATACTTACAAAGGCTTTATCTATTTGGAAATTGAAGCACGTGTTCCAACTGCTGATCCCCTTTTTGGCCATGTTTGCATGGCCTTGGAATTTCATTCTGACCTATATATAGCATGGCTTTCAAACATAGGTGTGGATCATTTTCAGAGATAGAGATGGAGTCATTGAGGACTTTAAAATGATTATGCAATGTCTCTAACATAAAATAGCCATAGACTGAACTATATTATGATGATGCCTTGTGGTCTATGAATAATAAAATAGAATTGGTTAGAATCTGTCTTTTTTTGTTTACATTTTAGATTTTTTTTTGTCAATCTCATGTGACAAAAATGTCAATAATTCATGGTAACAGAAGAGTAATTCTTTTTGGAAATTTTAATTTCCCTGTTGAGACAATAACACCTCCTTGTTCGTAAAATTCTTAATCTTTAGAAAAGCAATTTTTCTCTTCTTTTATTTTTTACTTTATGTTACAAACCAAAATAAATACCCCTTTGAAATGTTGGCTACAATGCTTAAACATGAACATATCTTCAATTGTTTTGGGTTCATGTTCCAGGTTGATATTTCAATGCATTAAACCTCTTCGATATTGGTGTTTCTGTATGTCTTTTAAAATGTAAAGAAATGTCAATATAAAAAAAACAGTTTTTCTTAGAGGGAATCTAGCCTTAGGATACACTTACTTGAATGTCAAGTATTAATTGTTTTATAAATATAATATGAAAATCTATATCATGGAGTCTATAACAGTTATAAGTAGTATATAACTGTACTTTGGCATATGCACTTTCAAGGTTAATTATGACCATGAAAACTTACATGAGAACAATGAGCTAACACTGCTATGGGCTTAAAGCTTCCGTTCCCCCTCAGGATGCTAGTCTATTGCAGGTTACTTTCCCAGAATTGTCCTGGTACCCATTTATCGTTTCCTGGGCGAAGAAGGAAAATTGGGACTAAGTATCTTCCCCACCCATGGACACAGACATGGGGCAAGGCGGGGGATCGAACCTTCAACCTTCTGATCTGTAGTCCCATACTTTGTCACTGCGCCACCATGCTCCCATGCTAATGGGCTTATATTATATGAGAACCCAAATATTTTCTCTCTAAAAACCAGTGAAAAATAATTCACTTGCAAATGTATGGATTCAAACTGAGGACCATGGAATGCCAGCATGACAATTCAAACTAATACTCTAACAAGTAAGCCATTACAGTTCTTTAGCAATAACAGAATAATGCCCAAATGTGGTCCCAACAACATATGATCTTGTCTTATCTTGCCTTGCAACGAGAATTGATCCAAAATGACCAAATGAAATGCAACAGTTTACTGGTACATAGGATGTTTTGTTTCATTCTTTATATATATTAAGGATCTAATAAATATGATGGCATCCTTCATTCCCATATTCAGATCAATACAACACATTGACATGTGTGTGAATGAGGTCACCCAAATTATGAGTGATTTTTTTTTAGGGAAAGTATCAAAAATCATCTCTTAGTTAGTGTATGCTTCAATGCATAGAAATATCTATTTTGATAGTATTTATGATTTCATCCCTATATTTTTGGAATTTCAGAGTAGGTATAAAAGCCAAAAGATGCTCCGAATCAGCATCTGTGGATGAAAGCTGATGCCTAGGTAGGGGACATGTTTATTAATCAGTAAAATAAATGCACAAAATTACGGTAGCAAATGAAGATCTTTTGCAAACAAAAAAGTCATTCATGGGTGTAATGAAAAACAAAGACATTTTGGAGTGGTGAAAAATAGTTGTAGGTCTCTGAGTGTTTGTTGAATGCAAATAGTTTTTATTTGAGAATGGTGATTTTTTTAAACTTGATTTGCGATGTCAGATATTCTTTTCTTCTAGTAAGCTTTCAGGTCTTGAAACTAAGACTGAATAAAGAAGGAAGAAGGAGGAATATTGAAAAACAAAGGGATCATATTCCCAACAAACTCAAGACTCAACACTGGTCACTAGGAAAAAAGGTATTTCATTTCATTTCTTTGTTTAGATATTTGTCTTTTCAAACTGTATGAGTAAGAGTCACTCCTATTGACAATTCAAAAAATCATATCATGTAAAAAACTAAGTAGTACAATAACTGGGTAATCGTTTCAGATATATGCCTGAGGATGTTGTAGCTCACAACGAAAATTTGCAAATGAATTCAAAATGAACTTATTCGGAGTAGCTTTCTTGCTTTTGAATATCAAATTATCAGCTGGTACTGGTTTCATTTCAGATGACATCGTAAGATTGTTGAACATTTAAAACAGCATACATGTATTTGTCTTGAAAATAAATCAAGCAACATGATTTTTTAGAATTCTTTTTCTACTTTATGTCTACAAGGTATCAGTTGGCAATGTATATCATGGAAAATTGTAACAAAAACACATAAATACATAATTATTAAAAATGTATCTGATTTGACATGTTTGAAAATCAATTAGTCTTGGTCAAGTTACAATTTTTCTTTTAAAAAATATGAATGTCTTTTCCAATCATTTATAAGATCAATTAGTTGATAATCTGCTGACCAATTATTTCTTTAGAAATTGTCGACTGGATTGACAAGTTTTAAAAATGGTAGAAAGATCAATGCCATTCATTCTCTTATAATGTCTCATGATTGTTATCAATATTCTTCTCTTTTCAAAGAATAAT
>JAVSBT010488973.1:4233-19064 GCA_033118115.1 Pharyngocirrus eroticus
TTGTATCTATGTGTATTTTGTGCCTTGTTTTGAAAATGTAAGATTGCGTGAAGCTGACTTTTCTTTTCCAATTTTCAAACAATGTTTTAGCAACTTGGGAAAGAAAAAAATCTAAGTCTAAGGAAGCTAAAGGTATGAGTGATGATTCCTTTGGGGGACTGGCATGGGCATGGTCTAATCTTGTTGTGTCATTTGTTGTCCTTGTAGTATTTTTAATAATTTTTGAATAATGCACTGTCTTTTGCAAATATTGATATTTATTCTCAACAAAATTTCTGTATCTTTGGCTCTTCAAACAAGCTTTTGAATTCTTGATCTGATTTTTATTTTCTAATATCCTTTTTGATGTACGAGAATTTGAGAATATGTTTTTTTTTCCTAATAATAACTTTTTTCCTTTTATTTCAAAAAGTACCTTCAATTTTGCACTAAGACAATGCTTTTCTAATATGACTTGTAGTGGATTCTAACAATCTAGGGAAATATGTATGACATTTATTTGTGTATGGGTATAATGAAACTGACAAGAGATGCTGCACTTATATAAAATATTACAGATGTGTTCACTTGGTAGTCTAACATTTCTTATTTCAGGTTAGGTGCTCAAATGGATGTCAAATGTTACATACACACAAATGTACAGATTGTGATTATAACATTTCAAAACAAACCTGTTATTGGTGACATAGGGATATTTATAATAATTCACATAATTATGCTGTAATTATGCTAATCATTTTCATTGTCTAACACCTGATCTTAGAGAATGGGATATAGGCACAAAGAGATGGTGCCTCCCCTGCATATTCAGTGGTTATGCATGCGCTATGGAGGGTCCCATGGAAGACCAGCTATGCTGAATGGGCGCCCTCCTAACAGAAATAAATAAATAAATGCGCACTGGAAATTAAGAATAGGAATTTTTCTGGAATAAGGGATAAAGTGCGATTTTCATGCACTGTTTTTAATTTGAAAACAAAACACAATTGTTTTGACAAACATTTGAGTACCGCAGATTGTAGCATGGGTGTATGAATGTGTGTACAACATCAAGTGAAAAGTCTCCACTATTAACGCGGCAGTCCATGAAGAATGTTTTGACGTCTTAGCTTGCGATATGTGATGATTTTAGATTGTTAAGATGTATCTAAAACTTATTACAGGCGTTTTACACTATCTGTAGTAATCAAGCCTAGGTGGTGTAGCCTAGATGGGGTAGTTGTTTTATATTTTTTCAGTGTGGGAATTAATGTTTATAGTAGGTAGATAGATTCCTTACTGACCATTTGTTTTTTCAGACAAGGAGAAGCCTCTGAGACGGAGTGGATCAGCAGATAATCTCCTGAATCCTTCTTCTAACATGAACGCCTTTGGGCTTTCGCATGACCGTATGTATTGTGTGCCATATCATTAACAAAAAAACTAACAGAGTCTTTTGTTGTAGCATGCTTTATAGACAGACAGGGACATTTTTTGAAACTTTGTTGAAATGGAATGAATAAATGTAGGAATCGAAAGATTTTATCCAACTCATTTTCTGCAAAAAATGTCGCTGTATTCTGTACCCTTATTTGAATATTTTTTCACTGTAGTTTACATGTCACACAGCACTGCACTTTTACATCATTTCCTTTCTGACTTTTTCATAAATTGTTCAACTTTCACCAAAAATATGTGAAAAGTTGTGTATATCTAATATCACAACATATTCTGACACATTTCGCATTTGTTTAAATGTGTCAAATTGATTTCAAATTATATTACATGACAATCTGTTTTTGGTTGTAAACTTTCAAGGGATAATACACTTTTTAAAAGAAAAAATATAAAAAAAGAGTTGATATCCTCCCTCTCCCTCCTCGCCCTGCCCCCCCCCCCCCCTCCCCTCCTTACTTTGCTGCAGAAAAAAAAGAGCATTGGATCGCAGAATATATCATACTGCTTCAATCATACACCCTCTTAAGAGGCCCTCAAAAATCCCTTACCCTACAACCAAATAAGCCATCTCCAAACTATTTGTAAGGCAGAAAAAGACATTAAATCATGCACCATTTGTGAATGTTTGCTTGCCTTATTATGTATGCTTCCTTCTGCTTACTTGATGGAATTACATAGGTTCTTGTTTCATGCATGCCTCTAACTATGATTGAAATGTTTCATGTTTAACATTTTTTATATCATATAATTATAACATTTTATATTCATAACAGTATGTTCTTATTGATTTACATAATTAATTTGAAAGTGTCTATAGAAAAATAAAAAGACTTGTACAAAGTTGTGAGAAATGTAAATAGTTTTGATACTAAAGCATGGGGAGAAAGTAAAAAATATATGAATACAGTAGGAACTAAAATTGTATTATTTTTTTAATGCTATAAGTATGCTTCTCCTGAGCTTCTCCAAACTACACTTTCTTTATTATTTCTTGTCCTTGAATCTTCCTTGTTATGTTTAATTATTGCAAAGTTTGTTTGGGGTCTATGTTGTTTGTGTGATACCAACAGACAATGCATGCTGCTAAAGGCTTCTTTTTTCATGTGTATTGCAACTGAACTGATGTTCGTTTTTTTACAGAAAGAGAATTGGAACCCCATGAAGTTGGTCCTACCTTGGGGTTGAAAAAATCAAGTTCTTTAGAGAGTTTACAGACAGCAGTCCATGAAGCTGTGACCGAGGACGATGAAGAAGGAGTATTTCACAAAGGGCCCAATAGAGGCATGGTCCGAGGAAGGGGCTGCAATCTTAGCTTCAGGGCTGCTGTAGACAAATCATTTGAAAATGCAGAAACTATGGATCCATGTGAGTGATATTGATATTGACATGGATTAAGTATGTGATTACTCTGAAAAATTTAAATAATTTTCAGTTTGTTTCAGTGGTTGATTATTTAAATAATAACTTTAGATTATTTTTCTTTTAAAGTCCATTGTATATATTAAAGGTTTGGTGAACTTTAAAAAAACAAGACACCATGTACTCACAACTTCACCTCAATGAATATTTCAGGCTTTTGTTAGCAAATAAAGCCAAACTGATAAAAAATGTACTGATTTAATTAACAGTAGTGTTCATTTTATTGTAATCAAGTCATCATAATTTTGAAAATTACAGTGGAGGAAGAAAGCAGTGAAGCAGGTTCATTGAGTCAAGGGAGAAAGTCTGCAAGGTCTTCTTTTAGTGGGAGTGAAAACACGGTGGATACCGCTACAGGTAGTGGGGGTGCTACAGGAGAAGGGGGCAAGAGAAAGTCAAAGAAAGGAAAGGAGAAAAGTTCAGGGATATTCAAAGGACTTGGAAACATGTTCAGGTAGGGTTGGGAATATCTTTTACTGTACAAATAACCTCCTGATGCTTCTCTATTACTAGTTGAAAACGATATGTTAGTAAGGCGACAATGTTCTCTATTGATTTTGTTGCCTACATTCCACCTTAAAAAAAATGGAAAAAAAACAAAATTTTCGATCGCAAAAAATGGCCTGGCTACATCCATCAAACAACTAATCAATTTGGAATGACCTTATTGCTGCAAACATTTCAACTTATGAATTACCTGGTAGCAACTGTTCACATACATGTAAAAATAAGTTCTTCCTGAACTAATTGTATTACATTTTTATTCAATAGGTTTGGGAGACATAGGAAAACCCTGGAAGAAAGAGGACCATCAAAATCTGCTAGTGAGATTCATAAAGAAAGAGAAGCGGATCTGGTCAAACAAAGACAAGATGAATTGGAAAGATACAGGCAAAAGAAAGCAGCTCAGGATGAACAAGAAAGGTAGCCTATATCAACAACAGTAAAAAAAAACTTGATCATAAGGCCGAAAAAATTAAAAAAAATTGTTTCCTGTTGAGCTCATGGCTGAAAAAAAAGTCATGAGGAAGGGAGGAAACAGGAAACAAACTTTTTTTATTTCGGCCTAAGTTAAACCAAAATTGCTAATATCATGTTGAAGGTTGAAGTCATAATTCATTTATATATTATATCGCAGCCATTTTAGTCTGTAGGTGCATTAACACATCCTGTACAAGTTTTTTTGTACATTAATGTTGTGTTTCAGTAGGCAAACATCTCTGATGGTGCTTATCTCCTCTTCAGGGTTTATTTCCTCACAGGACTCAAACATTAAGTCATAAAAATTGTGAAAATTCATTGAGCCTCAAATAAATAGCTTTTTTTTTGTATTTATCTATGTTAGAATTCAAGAACAATACAGGAGATTAAGAGAACAGAGACATGAAGAGGACTTACACAGACAAGATGAACACAATCGTTCAGCCTCTCCAGTACACCCAACAACAAGAGCAGAAAGAATACAGCAGTTAAGAGCTGAACACCAGAAGCGCCATAAAGAGAGGCAGGGCCATTACCCACTGGACCAGATGGAAGACCTCTATGAGAGGCAGTTACAAGAGGTAGAGAAACAGGTATTGGTGTTGTTGCTTTAGTTTTCTTTCTAGTAGTACTTTTGATGATTTTTTTCAACCAAACAGAAGTGGCTTAATGAAAAAAAATATCAAAAGTATGCTAAATCTTTCGCAAGTTTACACTGATGGTATATTCTCCTATCTACATTTTCATTTTATTACTTTTTCTTTTTTTACCTTTTTTTTCATTGCAACAAAACAAAACAGAACAAAACAATCATTTGGGGATATTTTAGTTTTGGATTTGTTTTTTCATTATTTTGTTGAGGCACAATTCATTACTACACTTTAGGTTTAAGTATTATGTCTGTTTTTCCTTAATAAATTCTGGTGTATTTGCAGCAAAATTGGATATTGGGTTTTTAAATTGACATGGAAACATGGGTTTGCTGCTCTTAACGATGAAAGGCCATTGTTACAATTAAAATATTTTTTTATACTCTTGAAATGCTTTGTTACATGATTATGAGGTGCCTGACTGAAAGTGCTTACTTTTCTGTGCTTCCTGTAGAGTGTCTGTGTGAATTCAAAGATAAGATTAAGTGATGAAAATGATAATGATGATAATTAGTAGTACATGTAGATATAAGGGGCACTAGAAGGAGGGTAGAAAAGTAAAAGATGGATATGGACAATAATTATCCACTTTGAATACATATTGAGAATCTTTACAAGTATGATGATATAAAGAGATAACATTTCTGTATTTTTATTTTTATTTTAGACACAGCTGATGCACAATATGTACAGCAGTCATCCTTTGCCTGAAAGACAACCAGAGACCTATGAAAGGTAACATTCACACCTTCACATTAAAAAGGCTAAAGTTTCTAAACAGCCATAGATTGAATTATAATCTGCAAACTGAACTGTCAATTTTTATTGTATGATAAGTTCATGACATGATTACATTCATTTCTGAAGTAAAGTCTGAATTGAAATTCAACAGATGGACTAGTATAATTATGTAACCCAAGTTTTATTGCACATAATTTTTGTCTAGATGTAAACTAAGTTTAAACAATAAGAAAAAGTATAAAATGTTAAGATGTATACTAAGTGAGGAAGCAACTGCAAACCTTTATATTGGTCGATGATTTTTATAGAATTTCCTGTATATTGATTTTTTTCTCTATTTTTATTTTTGCAGTCCTGCAGCTAGGCCAATGCAAAACAGTCCAGGACAATACAGTCACTATGCAAACTTCAATGAAATCAGAGCTCAGATGCAAAGACATGATCATTATCAACAACAGTATCATATGTATGCTGCTCAGCAGCAGCAGAAACAACAACATCAACAACAACAGCAACAACAACAGCAACAACAGCAAATGCGACAGGCTGTGCAGAATTTTACACATGACTCTAGAGGATATGATCCTCGAAGTGATCCTAGGACCACTCCAGTACCGGATCCTCCACTTTATCCACAGAATTCAAGGAGTAATTCTATTCAGGATCATCAGCCTAATTATGGAAATTATGGTTATATAGAGCCGTCAAATAATCACCAGTATCTTAGACCTCCTTCACCTACCAGTAGGGGGAGATCACAAACTCCAGTGACTCAAATAGGATACGTATCCCATCACAATAATAGACCACCACAGGTTGCATATCATGAAAATAAGGGACCACCCCCTTCTTATGATCAGTTGGCGTATGGTGATGGTTATAGTTCTTTGGGAAGGCGGAATACAAAAAATACATATGGACAAAACGGACACATATCAAGTGGGGCAAGGGTATGAATTAAAGATTTAAAGTGTCTTGTAAAAAGCAAACAAATTAATTAATATACAATATTGTGTTCTTTGACTGTACACATTAGCAGTCAATTCTTTTACAATGTAAAAAGTGTGACATTGTGGTTTCTCTGCAGTATTTTTTCTTCAAAAAGGAGGTTTGAAATCAGGATGCTGGAATAAGATATCCGCTATCCATTTACATTTCCTCCTTGTTCATTACTTTTGGTGCATGCAAAAAAAACCAGACCATCTTACTTCTATATACCAGTTTGTACTTGTTTTGATAAGTCTTGGTAAATGTAAAACTGATCATGTGTAACCTATTTCAATTTTTACACACATTTTTTATTTTTGATAATGAACAAAAGACTCTTCCCGTTAGTGGAAGACCATTGAAGATAGAAGGCTATGGGATATTTGGTGGTAACAGTAGCTTTTCTATGTTGAGCCTTACGTGTACATATATCTGCCATAATTCTTTCGTGCATTGTGATTTTATGATCAGAGTATCAAAGAAATCTTGAACATATCATATTTTCAATGTTATTAATGCATATCAGATTAAAGGTTCATGAGAGATTCGAAGACTTGCTTATGATCAAGCTGATTTATTAAAATTGCTCGAAGACAACAAATCAGAGACTTGCTAATGCTTATGTTCCTTTAGGTAAAAATTATTTACCAACAAGCAGAGTTAATATAAATTAATAAAGAGAGATATGTATTATAAGAGCTATTTTTATGCATCATTTCTGTCATGTTTCCATTTATTTGTACAATATTTGTATATAATGTGACTATGAATAAAAAAAACATACAGTAAAATACACAGTTGCATTTTTTCTATTTAATTACATTTTTATTTTGGCTATGTTTTTTAGCTTCTAGTTTCTTAATATTTTTTTTAGCAAAATGTATACAAGGACCAAAGGATTCAATACATTCTACAGAAAATGCCCACTATTTTTTTGATTGCTCAATGATGGGTAATTAGCATTGTATACATTTTTTATATGTCCAAAGGTTGTGTTCAAAGTTCTCACCAGATGCCACTTTAGTCCTATGTGTACTTGTTATCATATTCTTGCGCGAGGGGGGTGGATGTAAACAACATCTTAACTTTTTCAGCAAAATAAAAACAAATGTTAATTCTGAATTATCCTTTTAGGAATAAACTGTATGTAAGATACTTATGGTTAGCTATGGTAATAGGAAGTTTAATGATACTTCAAGAAAACACAATGATAGTCTAAAACTATATTCTAAAGCGGAATACTATCCTTAAATTGTATAAGTTGAAAGTACATCCGGCGTGATCGTCTGATACTTTGACACCTGCCAACAAGAAGCGTGCTTTATAGTTACAACAAAGTTTACACACATTTCCAAAATGTCAGCGGTAAGTAGCAAATTATTTCTATTCGAACTATTAGATTGTACTGTAATGACACATCGTAATCGACGCGTAGCTTAACATGCTGATTTTTTTACATTATGATAATTATTGACTGTGTCTTCAGACACGGGACTGTCGACCAGTCACTGAGTCACCGAGTCAGATATTGACAGATCAAATCAATGCTGAGAAATCAATAATTCACTTCACACAGACTTAAAGGTGTGATTAATCAGAATACATGTTCATACTCTGTTGTGCATTTTAAAGACTCTTACAAAATATGATTAAACCCAAGTTCTCTTCCCTCTGAAACCCCACCCACTTTCTGTGTGATGGAGACACTGATTTTTATGATGCTTTAAGATTGTATTTCCAAAATGACATTGAAGTCTTATTTTAGTTTGTGGTGCTATAGGCTGATTATCATGCATATTCACATATGATTCAGCTTCAAATGATACACTACTAGTATTTCATTCAAATGATACACTACTAGTATTTCATACATGCTTCCTAATCTGTACAAGAAATCAAGTACTAATGTACTTGGTATTCTGAACTTTGACTAAACATTTGTACAATAAGTCCAAATGGGATTAATCGTTTTTATCTGAATATGATTTAATAATATATCTGCCATCATTTCAGGAATTCACAACAGCAGCAGAAAATGTGAAGAAATTAAAAACTCCCCCAAACGACACTGAAATGCTGGAGCTGTATGGTCTCTACAAACAAGCTACTGTTGGAGATGTCAATATTGGTATGTGTATGAGTCACAAGTGTGAATAAAACATTGTCAGTAGCACCAAAGAATATATATGAACTATCTTTGGTCTATTGAGCCTGTATCTCTATTAAATCAGGGAGAGGTATAATATTACCCTTCCTAGAAGACATGGCAAAGCTTAGACATAGGTTTATGTACCTGAGGGAAACAGGAATGTGGTAGTATTGTATGGCCTAAATAGTAGGTCAATATACTTGAGGGAACAGGAATATGGTACTATGGCTTAATAGTTGTTAAGGTCCTTAGTTATTGTTTTTTTTTCAAGTTTGGGAGTAGCTGATGCTCACAGAAAAAGGAATTTGTATTTGTCAAAGGTTGCCCCCCCCCCCCCCCCTCTATCATTCCCATAGAATTTGAGGAAGTCTTGAATTTTGCAGTTGCAACTGACTAAAACAGTAAATACCCCCAGAGTTGACATTTAAGTTGTGTAGCAGCATAAACCAGCATTCTCAATCAGCTTCGATATTGGCAGATTTACCTAAGAAGGTCATATTTTGGCCATTTGCTCAATCGTGTCTTGTATTTTGTTTGATTGTATGGTAATTTTTTTATTTAGGGAAGGTAACCCATTCAGGAATAATATTCTTCTTTACTAGATGGCTCTATCTGAATGAACTTCTATAGACTTATTAAGAAGTCTCACAAAAGATGTTTTGGTCTCCAATAGGCTTTTCAATGCTCTATTGTTCTTCCATGCAGCTTGTCTTTTATAACTCGGCCAAAATTAGAACGATGTTCTAAGAATTCAGGCTTCCTTTTCCAAAAAAGGTGATACGTAAACACTTTTCCTTGTTGGGAATATCAAGGCAATGTTATAAGTTTTAAGAGTGTCTGAGAACTTTTGAGTGGAAATATAATCTCGCAACAAGTAATAGTTTTATTGTCCCCATACTTTGTTTTATATGTTTTTTGTTTTCTTATTAATTCATTCCAACTCTGATAATTCAAAACGATTCAATGCAAGACAAAAAAAATACATTAAAATGCCATATCAATTGTACTTATTGTGCAAGCTTTGCAACATGTGGTGATGAAAAGTATTTTGAAATAGAATTATGTCCAAAACCTGTGTTTTAGGGTTCTGAAAAATAGGTGCTAGGCCTTTATATTACATATTTACAAGGCAAGGAAAGTTATTAAGCCATTCACTGAAAATTACTGTTTGGATTAAAGACCAAAATATTTAGCATATTTCTACTTGTTGAAGTTTGTAATTACTTTGAATATATTATTGATAAAGTGATGTGAATATGTATAAATATTTCTGGTAATCAAATGAAAGAAATGGTTAAATGTGTTGGTGTTTTGTAGAAGTTAGCAAATCTTGCCTTGAATTGTTATGCTCAAATGCTGTTGATTTGTGT
Source organism: Pharyngocirrus eroticus (assembly GCA_033118115.1). Lineage (NCBI taxonomy): Eukaryota > Metazoa > Annelida > Polychaeta > Saccocirridae > Pharyngocirrus > Pharyngocirrus eroticus. Next base: position 13,968 of record JAVSBT010488973.1, read on the forward strand.
TGTAGATCGTCCAGGCATGTTTGACATGAAAGGCAAAGCTAAATGGGACGCATGGAAATCTAGAAGTGGTAAGTTATATTTCCTCTTGATAACTATGTAATAAATGATAATAAATTTATTGGAAGTCTGATTATTACAAGAAATCAACCTTCTCTTTCAGGTCTTGCTAAAGAAGATGCAGAGAAACAATATACTGAAGTTGCAAACAGATTGATTGCTACATATGGAATGTAATAATAATAATCATGATGGTCATCTAGGTAAGATTAATTTGAATATCCTTATGGGAACAAAAATCCCATCCAAAATATCTATTGTTAGAAGTTTTTAGGACATCAGTCTGTAGATTTTAATGGCCTTTAGATGGGGACAAAGAATAGGGGTTTATTTCACTGATATGATCATTTTATTTCATAAACCCACATCCCTTATGCTAGGGCTGTATCTTTTCATATAAGGGTAGTTTGTTTTGATAAAAAATACATGTGTAATTATTTGATTTAGATATTTTCTATGTGGGCAGGATATAATATTTGTGACAGGAAATATGATGTATTTGTGCAGTCGATTTTGTTACCACATTGTATAAATTTATTTCTTTATTTTCCATTTTAGGAATATTTTTGATGATGCATGAAAGATGCAATTATAAGATCACTCAGAGAAGGCCTGTTTATGAAAGGTAACCATAGGAATAAGGAGAGAGAAACATTGAAGATCCTGTGGTTTTACCCATAAAAGACAGGATTAGCATCTTCATGACGGATAATCAATCTTGTTAGAAAGACTCGATAAATCTGTTAACATCCACAAAACATCAGGTGGCAGCACAGAATCATAATTTCTCATTCACTTTTTTTCCATGACATGCACGATCATAAACTAAATAGGGTCATAATGCATGGACGTTTCATATAAGTTTTAGCTATCATTTATATCTTAAGTAGCATAATCATGTTTTCCCTATTTATACCAGTATTAGATGGAATCATGTCTTACAAATATTTGAATAGAGCCTTATTAATAAGGATTTATTCTATTCAGCATAACAATGTTAAACATTGGAATAAAAACAAACCCATTTCTCATACAAATTACCTTCTTGTTGTGTCCTTGATTCCTAGAGCATCTGCAATGTAGTGGAGAACTTTGTGTTCTCCAGGAATTTACATGTTTTATTGTTCACAAGTGCTGCAGGTTGTTGAAATAAAATATTGTAAACTTATGAAACTATAGAAATTCTCCTAAACAAATTATATATAAATAAGTAAGTAGCTTTTTTGTAATTAGGAATTAAAAGACTCCTAAATTGCATAATGCTTTTTAATTTTTCTCTCTGACCCCAAGGAAAGCAGTCAATAGTCGAGAACATGTACTTTTTGTTGAGAAGGAAACTAAGATTCTTTTATACTTTCACCTTTTGACTGTAGTAGGTACAACTAGATGGGTGGAGGGGGGGCATTTTTGAAAAAAAAGGAATATGCTTCTGGGTTGCTAGTCTAGACTCTGTTCTTGATGCCTTGAAAATAGTTGAATGGAGGTCATTGATTAGATAGAAAACATCTTTCCACATAGTTTTCTGCTTCACTTCAGCTCATAGATCCAACACATAATTACAAACAAAATGCAATCTAGAATGAATCAATCTCGAATCCTTTGTCTCGGCCTAATCCTTAATTTTGTTTTGACCACTTGACACAAAGGGTCATTTTTCATGACACATTCTCTTTGATGTTGAATGGACATTCTTCTCAACTATAAACAAGTTTTAGATTGTATGTGCAAGTTACTTGAGGGGCAATTTGTTTTTAGGGATTTGTAGTTTTAGACCTGGAACAAGAATTTTTTTTCCTTTTAAGGTGGCTGTTATAATTATACACAAACTGGTGCTATATAGATTTTATGATAATGAAGAAGTATCGACAAAATGTAAATTAATTAATTGAATTATAAGACTGCAATGTCTATAGTTGATCTTGGGACAATAGATAACAAGCAAACCATGATATAACAGTGACTAATAGGAGTACAAGTATAAGTCACCTAAGAAAGGAATAATACAAACAAAAATTGAAATAGGCGTTCTGTAATGGTGGGACATAGGGTATGGAAATATAAATGCTCCTGTTGAATATGTGGATATAAAGCCTTCTGTGAAAGTAATAATATTATGTAACTTTAAAGTGAATAAAAGGGTAACTGTAAAACAACTTTATTTGTGTACATGGAGGGGTGGGCGCGGCGGACAGTTGCGCCAAAGAGAGGAATGGGAGCAATCAGAAATAAACTACTTTACTATATTTATATATATACATGTAAAATTTGTAATTGTATGAATATTATGTATACATGTATCTAATTGTATATTTTTCTAAAAAGAAGATCACTGGAGTGATAACATTATATAGTATTTTTGTCACATATCTTTCAAGGAGATTCAAGTTATATGTTCATATAATTTTTTTGTGTGTTTTCTTTGTTCATGACAAAAGTTCTGCAAGTCTGAAAAAAATCAAGAAGCCCCTTAAAAAAACTCATTACAAATTCAATGAACATAAGGAAAATAAAATTGAATGACTTCAATTAGATTTTGGTGACAAAGTAAATCATGAGTAGAAAAAAAACATTATGATTATTCTCTTCACCCTGGTTGGTGATTCCTTGTAGCATGGGAAAAGAAATGAAATACACATAGGTACTATAGAATTTTGAAGTGGTTACGATTCAATAGATTTCTGCCAATAATTGCTCCACAATAATGTGTCCCTTGTCATCCTAGATTACTTTTTTCAGCAGATTTTTTCCATAATGGTTATTGATATTTTCTGTATGATATGATACTTTAGTGTTCTGTGGGATGGCTGAAGTCTCAAGAAAGGAAATAAAAAGGCTTACGTTTATTTTTGTATATTTGTGAATCTGTTGATTTTAATGGTAAAAAAACAGCTCAATTTATCACAGAAAATGGCTATGTATTCAGATAATCTGAAAGATGCATTGTAAAGTGTTTTCAAGTGAGGTGGTCTGAATATCACAGTAATTCTTGACTGTTCCCAGGGTTGAGAAACAAGGGTCCACTGATTCCTCTCCTTCAAAAAACTCTGATACCCCCTTCAAGCATATACAAAGATATACTTTTTCCCCAGTAGTTAGTGTGAATAGTAGTAATAGCTCTTCGTCTTTTCTGCTTTTTCACCGACATTTCATGGAAAAGAGAGGTGAGAGTATGTGTATGTAAAACATTAAAGATAGAGAAGCTTCCTCAATGTTTCAAACAAATCCAATAAAAAGGAATTAAAAAAACAAGATATAAACTAATGATGTCATATGCAGGGAAATGCAAAATCTTGGACTTCATCTCTAAAATCTGTGTAAAATTAAAGCATATTATCTCAAAACATATTTGCCAAATTTTATGTTACCATAGTTACCATTGTTTTACAGTACATAAAGAATTGATAGTAACATAACATATTCATTCAAATTAATTGGTGAAATGATTGCACACTATGGGGCTATAAGATTTTTATTTCCACCTATCTTGTTTATCATGTTGTAGGCACAGTTTCTTGAGGTGTTTTGTAATTGCTCTATAAATATCATTTATTTCTTTTAGTTCCATGGGAATCATCCAAGATTTTCTTTGCAAAGTAAGCGTTGTTAGGAATTTCAATCTGCCTTTTAAAGAGATATGCTGTCCTGCATATATGGGAGAGGGGCTGCTTAGTGTACTTTTATTTCGACATTTTTGTAAAAGAGACCACTTTATTCAGTTTCATTATATTTCAAGTGGTTATCTTTTATCATAGGTATATGTTTGCTGTCTTTGATACAAATGGCTTCAAACATGATTAATTGGCCTCCAAAATTATGTTTTGCAATGTATTACAGAGATAAGGAGATGTTCCCTTTTGTCATAATCAGAAATATTTTCAAAAGAATCACGTATGTTGTTGATAATTATACAATATTTCCTTTCTGTTCATCGGCCTTTTAGATGTATTTGATATCCTTTTTAACACCAAAATTGAAAGCAGAAAGATGAAACGAGATGAGGAGTAATTATATATTTACTGCATTTTTATATTTCTGTTATCTAATTGAGCATAAGAAATAAGAACCCTCGCAAGCAAAAGGTCAAGCTTACTTTTATGCGTTCTTAAATTGAGCATGAAACGAGTGTGATAAATTTTGCCATAAATTGCAGTGGTACACACAATCCTATGAATCCACTTCAGACTACTGCCTGAAATATTGCTGGATATAAAAGAATAACGATGAAATTGAAATGTTTATGTACCGTAATATCTTATGGCATGTTAATGAAAAGAATAACTACTCAATGCTTCATATCAAGGGGAAGAAAATAAATGTATGTTTATGTTTTTGACTCCAAGGAATCACAACGTAAACTTCTCTTGAAAATTGAATTTATGTTTTAACTTTGTCTAATACAGGAGGAAAAAGTAGTTGTTTCCTCACACAGTGACGATGAAAAGGTGGGGGTGGGGGTGGGGGTGGGGGTTAATAACACTTGTTTGGACAATTTTGAGTGTTACTAGGTATAGTTTGGGCCACACTCAGCCAAATTTGTTTGGAAACAATGTGTTTGCCCAAAGTCTTTACAAACATCGCTCAAACTTTGTTGCTAAGTTGATAGCACACTTGAAGTTTTTCAAACCTTAAGAGAAGAATTATTTATTAAAAGCAATGATTATTATTACAGCACAAATAAATGAAGTATGTAGAAATTTGGCCAAAATTCACACAGGAACAGTTTAAAAAAAATCCTAACAAACAATTAAAACGATTGGAAAAAATGTAGAAAACCGGTCAATATTCGCAAATTCACACAGGAACAAAACTTTTAAGGCAAAAGAATAAATGAGGCTACACATCTGGGAACCACCTGATTTCTGTTGTTACATTAACAGCTCTAAACCTACCTCCAAAAGGTCACAGAAAGGTCAAAGGAAACAAGACCTGGAAATAAAAAGGTTGTAAGAAGAGTCTTGTGTTAAATCACAAGAGTACACAACAACACAAAAGTCAATGGTAAGGCCAGCTTTAGGGTAAATATTTAAAAACATGTCAATG
>JAVSBT010489084.1:6282-20662 GCA_033118115.1 Pharyngocirrus eroticus
ATGTGAGGAATCAATTGAATTAATAAATCTATATCCCATTTTGCACCTGTATTTTTGTCTCCAACACAATAAATACTATGTCAAGGACATAATAAATAAATTCTCTGCCATTCATATTAAATAACAAGACACGCCATCTATAATATATCACATTTTGTTATGTCAGATTATAGATTCATACCTCAAAATGAAGTTTTTCAATGCAAGAATCATGTTTAATTTTTTTCTCTTACCTAATAAGTTCAAATATTTCTGGTTTATTTCTTTCTCTTATTTTCATTCTATCTTTCATTGCCATGATGAAGTTTTGAGTTTTGTCTTCAGCACCATGTTTTGAACTTTTCTCAGCTGCCCCTATTAGTCAAGACAAAATTGTAATATCATAGTGATATAAATAATATGGAGAATAATGGAACAGGGTCTATATGTGCAACTATAGCAAAGCACAGAAAGGGATTCACTTAAGCAAACTTTAAAATTACATGACAGAGTAAATAGGTAAAAGGGGTCTTAGGGCCCTGTTTGTGCTACTTTATATCATTTTACAAGTAACAGTAACAAAAAAAGTATTGCCAAAGTCCTTGAAATAGCTTGGTGCATTTCAATATCAATATCAAGTATATAAAAAAGAATTCTTCCATTATCTTATAGACAACTACTTCTAATATATATACATGAAGTTGATTAGATTTTTATTTTAAAACTTAGGATGTCACAATTATCAAAAATAAAAATCTTACTTTGTAGACAATCAGCATTTAGCAGATCTTTGCATTTTTCATGACATTTGACACCACATTCATTGCACCTCACCCCTTGCCTGGCCAAACCCCATAAGAGCCCCTCACACTCAAAGCAGTATGTGGGAGAGGTAGCTGACCAAACTTGGAAGTTATGGGGAGTGGTACTCGAAATGGGATAGATTAAGGCCTGTAAGGTTTTCTTGTACACATGCATTTTCTAAAAAATAAGTAATATCATTAAGTGAATTATGTCATAAATCCTTGGGAAAATATTGATATTTTGGTTCACATCTTATATTTATATACTGGTACTGCAAGCAACTAGAGTGCCTTGACAATCATGGAAATATTTTAACGTTTCATTTTGTTGTTTTAAGTTGTTTACTGAATAACCATGCTTCATGTAGATTAGCTTCTTCATAGTCGAGTTTACAAATAAAGTAGGTCCTCATTTCCATTTCCCATATTTGCTTATTACATAGCAACACCTCATTAATGTAACACAAAACAAGATAATAGAATCAGCTTTTCTACTAATTGGGATCTCTCACTGAATATATGGGGGTCTATCTTTAATTTTTTTCCCCCCGATAGGCTCATATTTTTCCATGTTACTTTGCAAGATACTTAAAAACAGATATACAAGGAACATTTTTTCATACCAGTTCTTCATCATTAAGCGATGATCTTGCAACCAACGCTGATGGAACTCCGGCATTCCTTTTGGAGGCTGCCATGGTCTGTATTTCAGATAAAAATGATAAATGATATAAGTTAAGCATAAGTTAAGGAATATTCAAAATAGAGCACATACATATGGATATGAACAAAGGGGTACTAGCTTTATTGATATTCTATGCATGGATTCTCTGATGAAGTCCACACACTTTCCATTCATCATTTTAATGTAGTCAAAGAAGCCCATGGGACAGTGATAATGGGACAACTAAAGTCATTAGACATGTATGCTATATGACATCTATGAGAAATTAGCACTGTCACAAGAATATTGTTGCCTCTAAACCCAAAACCTTAACTTGGTTAAAAAGTCTCAATGGGTTTTCTTGCTTTATCACTGTGTTAGAAATTAGTATATAAATAGATCTATTAGCCAGTAAAGTATTATTATGAAAATAAAATGTAGCTTAGTACTGCTTTAATTAACATATAGTAGACATGTTTAGAGAGAACTAAAACATGCAGTTGTTTTATCAAATTCTTTGTAAATGTCTGTCATGCATTGAATATTTAAGGAGTAATCTCTCTATAAGGTTTAGCTACAAGTAGGCCTATATGTATGTAACATTTATCTACAGTATAAGAATGATTTATAATAAATCAGTATCTAAAGACATAATCATTCTTTTAAGAAAATTAAATTAACTGTCTTCATCAAATTTCACGGAAAAAATAATAATACTCGTCTTGTGACATGATAGAAGAATCTATTCAAAGGAAATAAAAAATTCTCTATTGAAGACTTTCTAATAAAAGCTTAGAAGGATTCTAACATTTTACACTTTATCAATGCTAACAATTTCAACATTAGAGGTTAGTAGACAGGCTACTGCATTGAATATTTAATCTTTCTACATGTTAATAGTTAGTGGAAATAATGATTTTGAAGAAAAACAAATTTAGATTTTTCTGTGAAATCGAAAAATCCCTAGGAACTTGTACTGAAAGGTCTACCAGAATTCTACACATTGAAGAAAATATTAGTCTAGAATGAGCATACCATACTCTTGAGAGTTAATAATGCTTATAGAATTATTAGTAGACTATAATTATCAAGTAGACATTTTTTAGAAGCTTCTATAGATATTTCTTGGAACTTAACATGCTATCAAAAATAAGAGTAAAGGGGAAAATAAGGAAGGGAATGGAGGATGTAAAATAAAGTTAATTAAAAAGAAAATTAGCATATTATGCATAGAAAATAGTATCATTTTGTATGAGATATATAATCATATTTTATAAATGTAATAAATTGACAACTGAAAAGAGGGTGACTTAATTAGCTTTCTAACATTAACATGTCATAAAAAATGGAGTCTGATAGACATGAATGAATGTGTCAAAATTGATTTTGCAGAAATTATTAATTGTTTCTCTGTGTTTAAGAGGTTTACATGAAAACAAATCTTTTTATGTGTGTTGTTTGAATTAAAAAATTCTTCAAGAAAATTTGTTACAAAAAAGGGTTTGGCTAGATTTGAAAATTATTCATGACAAAAACGCTTTTAAGGGCCACACAATTTATTGTCTTGATGGATAAATAACTAAATCAATTTTTAGAGTGAATTCAAAGAATATGACAAAGGGGAAAAATGTGAAATAAATGGGAGGATGACATGCTATGTGATATAATCTACAACATATTATCATGTTGTTGATGAGGATGAAAAGTGAAAGTACAAGTAATTAGAAAAAAAATATAGTCATAGTATTTCGACAACATCAATCAAACAAGAAAAGCAACAAGGCACACTTACGTTACGAAATACCTAATTTGCATAGAGAAATTCAAAACAGATTGGTTACGATGGGTTCAATGAATAATAAATTCTTAAAAACATTTAGTGATAATTCAGTTTTTAAAATCCCATAATGGTAAACTACAGATTGTTAAAAAATGTATAACATACTAGAAAAAGTGGGCTAGACAATTCTAAATCTTATGTCACTAAACATCAAATCTAACTAACGTTTCTTGTCTCTACTGTTAGGCTATATTCTAGAATTATTAAGACGACAAATATCCCTCCCCTTTGCATCAGAATGGAAGTTTCACATTTATTTAAAACTGCAATGTGGTTGTTTAACAAGCACATGAAGTTTCTATCTGTTTTACTGTATTAGCAATGAAAATATCTTATCTCGCAGCCCATATGTTTTTCTCAGGCAATTGTAGCTTTCAACATAGTCACTAGACCACTAGCAATACTGTATTAGATCTTTTTCTTAAAATTGTGTTTGAGTTTGATCAAGTGAAAGCAAGATGACCCCATGATGGTGTTTCAAGCCATAACTTTCTGAGAAACATATTTCACTGGAGGCAAAATCGTACTTTTTTCATTCTTAAAATGACACCAAATAATTTATTTTACAATGGCTTTTTTATGTGTAGTTATTATGAAAGGGATATTCGATCATTCATTACACCGAAAAAAAACTTGATAATAAGGAAATGTTTTCTTACTTCATACCATAGCATTATCTTTTTTATTCTGTATAGTATTGAACTTATCAATATGCAAATGGTATGCAAATTAGGTAACTGTTGGTCACATGATGACACAGGTTAACAGTAGGGGGTATTCCTGGGATATACATGGGAAGGGGAAGGCACTCCTTGAGCAAGAAGGTTATAGGTGTGTTTTTTATTTTCAGAAAAGAAGACAAAATTTCCCATTTTACACCAAGCCCCACTGAGTACATAGAGATTTAAAGTCGTCATGCTGTTGGGACAAGAACACATGGAGGGTATACAAGAATCAATGGACGAAACAGAAGTTTAAAAAACTTTGGAAATGTATAAGATATCTTTCATGTGGACAATTTCGAGCTTTTCTGAAGTGTTCCGTGTACCAAAGACACCAAAAGCTCATGTGATTCTTCAAACCTGTTGTTTTTTTTAAATAAGTATTTCTTTTACAAAAATTCCAACACATAATTTTTGATTTGACTTTGGGGTAACACAGATTATCACAAGTAATGGCTTAGCAATAGATACTATTAATGATCAGTGTAATAGTTTGACTATGCATATAAACACATATACATAACTCAATGTCTTTCTGTTGAATTTGCTTACAAATAATGAATGACACTGCAGTGATTGATAGATTGGTATTGACTATTGAGTGGTGGTCTGTGTTACTCCAAAAAGACCGATCCAAAACAAGCAGATGTGTAGTTTACGAACGATCATTAAGAAATTGAAACAGGATCAAAGAAAAAATCAGTACTATACCTTCATAACCTAGATGAACAGCCCCGAAAGGTAAATCAAATAGAGAGAAAAATGGAGAATTATATGTCAGTAGTCGTATGAATAAATATATAGTTTCAATGTTATACATTCCATGCATGGGTACATTTATGTATACAAACTATGTCAGAGTGAACAGAGAGTGGTCTTAGGCACAAGCATTCAAGCATGAATTGAACAATGGGTCCATTGTGATTTCATTACCTGGGTTATATCAGAAAGAAGAGGGTAAGGGCTCAGACTAAGCCCTTATATATTTGGCAAGGATTGTATCTTAAAAGTGTAACAATAGATGCATGGTTAGAGGATAGAGCAACATATAGTTGCACCTCTTTAGCCCTAATGTACTCCAGTAGCGGCCCTTTCCTCTAAAAACAATGATGCAAAATATACTATTTGCTCAGCTCTGACTTTTTTTTCACTCTGATATAGTCACAAGATATCTAATACATATTATTCAATGCTACTAAAGGTTATCCATACAATTTACAAAACAACTTTTTTATGCAACTTTCTAAAAATAAGAAGTCCTCAACACATTGGTTACAAAAAAAATACACACTTTTCTGTATTACATCATCATTGATAAAAATAAAAATAAAACTATACTTTGAGTTATGAAAATGAAAATACTTTATCTCAGCCAAAAATATAACACAAACTTACGAAGTCGCTGACTAGCGGAATGGACTTCCGCCTTGGTTTGATTTCTGGCATGCTGTCTATACTTGTATAAAAGGCGTTTTGTTCTGGTCTTCTACAAAAGCAAATATCAAAAATATCTTTATAAAGGGCCCACATTCATATTTTTTCTCCTAACTACATCCTTAAAGAATAGCCTATACGTTGTTAATATCAATATTTTTGTTGCAGCAAAGGAATTTTCTGCAACATAGTAACCATATACAATTTCAACTCTACATGAGATTTTACAATTAGAAGTTTCCATTCATTCTTCATTGTTGATGAGATACATCAACCAGCCATATACTTACCCTGCTCTACCCCATAATGAGCGGATGTCTCCGTTACCTATTCCTTCCTAGAAAGACAGAAACAGAGAGGTTCATAAGTGGATGAACTTTTTCTTACATGGATTACAATAACAATTGAACTGTAAGAGCCTTACAGCAAAATGTGGGTGGAAGTGTATGCTTGATAACGAATGTATAGGATGAGATAAGTCAAGGGAGGATGAGATGAAAAAAAGATGATGAATTTGCTTTTCTTGTGAAATTTGAAACGATAATTGTTGGCAAATATGATTTAAAAAAAATGGCAAACCATAAAAAGTTTATTAACTATGCAAAATAGAACACTCACATTTCTTGAAAATCACTATAATTGAAAACAATGTCATTCATATAACCATGACAATCACTTTTGTTGTGCTTGCAGCAAATGTTTTTTTTTAAATATTTTTTTAACCATATACCAGACCAGTAGAGTGCTTTTTTTCTTTCACAATCGCTCATTTCCCAAAATCAACAATGTAAATTAACAATCCTTTATCAAATCATTTTTTTTTTTCATAAAGCAAAGATCTTATCCTTTAAAAATGACACATTGGCAGCAAGTGTCAATACATGATTATTGTCACAATGATTTTTGTATTGATAAAAGTGAAAAAATCTCCCAAAACCTGATAATTTTGTACTCGGATTCTTCCACTATATTTGCGTTATGAATTGTCACCATTGAGATATCAATGACAAGCTGATAGACAACAGCATGCCAATAATTTTTAATATATACTGTTTAACCTGTGGATAGAACCAGTCCTAATTTAGATTCCTGTATATTCAAAGACTGCCTTCCTAGTTGGCACAAAAGAATATCAATTCATAATATAATGATTAATATCCACATACATTATAGAATGCCTTTCAAAAAAGGCCTTGTTAGTAAGTTTCTAGGTGTCTGTATAGAAAGGTTCCTTATATTTAAGGTAATCAGTTGTCGTGTTTGCCCTCTGAAATAAGCATGGCGTATTTTCTGATCAAACAACTTATGTTGGATATACAAAGCAAGTGTTAATGGAATATTTTTTTCTCTTTTTTAATTCTACTTTGAGGTGACATGAAAAAGAATGACTGGTTCCAAACAGCATTTTATGGTTTGCAGGAAAACAGAGTGTCAGATGACAGATAAATTGTAACAAATATCTCTTGGTACACAATGTTCATGATAACAGCCTCAGCAAAATAGACAGTAGTTTTAAAAAAATGGTGCTGATGGGGTGAAAAGTGGCAGTGATCTAGCAACTCATGAGAAAAATCGATTGGAGAAGAAGCAAAAAGAGGACAAGAAACATACAAGAAATTAATGGTGACATGAACTATTTTTATCAAGAATGACACATTTTTTCATCACTGGTTCAATAGCTTCTAGGGCAACCAATTCTAGCAATTCTCTAAGGACTTGCAACATGACCCCACATTGGTGGGGCACTTTTTTTTGTCCTTTTTTTTACTTGTCAGTGAATGCCAATCAAAAGCAATAGCATCAGATATGTCACAGAAATGGGAGAGCTAATCTGTTCCCAATAGAACTCAAGTTCATTAAGCCTTGTCTTTTGGACACAAACTGGCGAAATGTTCATGTCAAAGTCTATTGCTCATTCTAGTCCTACAAGACCGCAGCAGTGACTCTGTGAACATCTATTGGAAACAGAAGCTTTCATTCTTCACTCTGACAACAGAAGGCTATGTTAGAGTTACTGACTTCAAATAGAAGGCAATTGGATAGGCTAACCCATTTCCATGTTTTCCCATTTGACAGAGCAAAAAACTTTTTATCTGGAGACTTTTATTTTCATACAATGATTCAAATGAAAACACAGACAGGGAATTGGAATGAACCGGCCTGATTTGAATGAACCATACTGCCACAGAGATTACTGTGTCTTTTTTCTGTGCACTTTCAAGTCCCAAGGAAAAAAACCCAAAGGTGTAACTTATCCTAACTTTAAAATTCAATGGGAAACAGGTAACCTTTGAATCCAAGAAGAAGCTTAATTATTCAACAAAAATAACCCGTGCATTTTAATACCAGCATCTGCCTACTGTGCCATTTACAAGTACATGTATAATATGGTTTCTAAACATAAATAAGATCTTGGAAGTTTTTTCCCCAGGCAGGGATTAGAACTTGGGGGGAATCATTTTGTAAGCATTTTCCTGTCCCTAGTCTCTGCTTGAAATCCTGCCCACTCAAGCAACAGATTTATGAAGTGTGGACACCTAAACCAAGAAAAGAACATGACTTGAATATCAAAGGCCTGGTTTTCAAGACTCAAATGCAAGCAAAACATCCAACTCATCTGGGACTTAGAAAGTACAAGCAAGCAAAAACTGGCTGTAATTGGCAGGTGAAGTCTGGAAAAGAGGAAGGGATACACTTTGCCTATGTGCTTAGATTGTTAATGCCCTAAGAGAAATCCCTATCTTAAGACCAGCAGCATCTTCAATCTTGATATCATTATTCACACAGCAAACCCTGGCTTAAATAAAATAAAAAACAGGCCTTCCCCATGTCTTTTCCAAGACATTGTATTAATCAAGGAGCCATTACTAGACTGTGGATGAACTATAGGTGACTGTTTTATTTGCTTTAACTAACTGTTCCATCTTTGCAATTATATTGGCAGGAAGCCAACCTTTTGGAAAATATGAAATAGCATGTGAAATGTACAAATAGTCTAGATTAATTGTGATTTTCTAAACATTTGTGTCATTTAGCCTTATCAAACAAACCTATTTGTTATAATATTTCCCTCTTTCAGTCATGACTTCAATTTCCTACCATACTGTCACTCAGGCTGTGTCACTCAGTGCATAAAGGACATATAGTTTCTCTCAGGGTGAAATACATCAACACACAAGCACTATAATCAAGGTCCACTCTACAAATGTTGTCACCTTAAATTATATCATTTTGGTCTTTTTTATTCAATAGCATAGAGCCAAAGAGGAACAAATGGACCAAAATCAAAAGTGTTTTCTTTTTACTAATTAAAACTACTATTAAAATGAGTTTGAAGTTACCTTGCCATGGTACTGACAAAAATAGTGTTTTTGAACAATCTTTATAATCTATCTCTATCTCTAATGCAATTTCTTCAACTGGGTTTCTGTGATTAGTGTCTGGACCAAAGAAAACATGTCTCCATCATTTGTCTTATGATGAGCGGCTGTGAAAAAGCGAATCTTTTACCATATGTCATTGTTCTGTGCTCTGATCTAGTATTTCCAACCATTGACATAGTTCCACAAATGGGTGACTTATTTGACTAGAGGATTGTTGATTTCACTTAAAGATGATGTATTTCATTATGATTTGACAGTTTCCTCCTCACGCAGATTACAAGTATTTGACAAAACAAAATGGATCACTACAGCTATGTGCCAAAGAGTGTAATGCTCACACAACAGAACTGTATGAGTTTTTGATTCTACATTTTAAAAAGGATTTCTTTATAAATATAATAATAATTGAAAACTCTTGTAACACTGAAAGTAGTAAAATGGTACATTTGATGGCTGGGATGCACGTTTAATTGATAAGTAAGGGCATAGATGCTTAAACTATAGCATGTCACACATGGCAAGAATGCATCAAACAGATCTCAATCATAAAATATCAATTTACTATAGACCAATACATTTACTACACTTATGTGTGGTCAACATAATACTGTGATGAAACATTTCTCATCAACTGTTAGAAATTTGTTTTACATAATTCATGCAAGAGATTTTTCTAGAACAATAATTTATACGTGTATGTATTTACTTTGTGAACATGTCATAACTAAAAACCACATTCTTTGTATTCTATCTAAACATTATTGTGATTCTATTACATTGGTCCTATGGATTTGATATTTGTCCAAATATTGTAAACAATTGTACAATTGAATATTTCTTTTTATTTCAAAGAGCTCTTCATAAATTGCATGTTGAGAGTGACCAGGCATAGCATTACAATGAATTTATAGCATCATGAAACACAGCATCAAATATCTTATTCCCAATACAGCCATGCTAATATTATCTATAAATATCCCACAGTGGTTTTAAGCTTCAAAAAGTGCCCCCGGTGACTGTTTCACACATTACCAGACTATTCACAACATGCCAGCAATAAGAAGTGATCACTGCAGTGTACAAAAAGGATGACAAACTCAAAAACAATTTAAAAATTGCGGAAAAAAACAGACCTAAAACATAGGCCACTTTTCCTGAAAAGCAGACTGATATCTGTCCCCAGAAGGTGGTTTTTTTCACAAATGGATAGCTAGGGTATCATTGGACTGTCTCTCCCTATATGAAATCTTCCTTTTTCTCCGGCAATATGCATCAAGAGAGTGATATAAGACCGAGCAATAAGCCCTAGCTCTCTAGAGAAATCAATGTTTAAAGCAAGAAATACAGGCATCTCAAACCAGATTGCTTATGACACTAACTGCCTGTCATTTATAATGGTATTATGTTATTTTTTGCTGATACTAGCTCAAAATATGTTATCAATACTAAGCTGATTTAGAATGCTATATAATCCTATTTAATAGCTATTATTTTAATGAAAAAACTCCTGTATGTATGCTTTGTCTATGATTCACATAAAACAACTCCATCTTGCTTTATGGGTTATCTACACACTCGATAATTAAATTTCGAGTGAAGAAAAAAAAATCAATGAAAAATAACTTTGCGACCTATGTCATTACAGAAATATGATATCAAAATTAGAAATAATGAACTCAAATTGCACTTCACTTCAATTCAATGAATGATTCATGCCATGCCCTAACATACAATTTTCCATTGATGATTCAATAAAAGTTCTTCAAAATGATCTGTTATATAAATATGGAAGGCTTTATTTTCTCCATTAATGTGGTATGAATCTCATGTAATAAAGCAACAAGAACATCCCACTAATCCCTGAAAAGGGGCTATCACTTTACTAGATTACTTCAATAAATAAAAAAACCTCTCACATCTTAGTAGTTTTCCATAGGAATCTATTCATACAGGCATTGACGGCTAGAAAAGTATGATATTAGTATTCAGATCAAAGACAGAGCTTTGATTAAAAAGATTACAACAATTTCATTTCCTGGATAGAAGGTGCTTGCCCTTTAGGAAGTAACTTGTTGATTATTCTGTTGAATGAACATACAACATGAGACCTAATTCTTGCAGCATCTGAGACCATTGGAGCTGTCCTCAGATGGTCACTTGATAGCCATTTGATACAATTTATGCTTCACATGCAAACAAAACAAGATAGCATATGTCTAGCATTAGAATATGTCTTAAAATTAATATTTGATACATGGAAACAGTTTTAAAACATGATCTTTATCAAAACATTTTGTCACTTAGAATTTTGACACAAAATCATCTTAAAAGTTGAATGGTAGAATTTCGTATGACCATTTTGCAAATCATATGGTGCTTTTCAAATCTACCACTTGTCCACCTAGTAGATCAACAAAGGTAGCATTTAGTCCCTTCTAGTTGCTTGAATAATGTAGTTGATTCTAATATTCAGAGTTGCCAAGGTGAATGAATGAAGTCTTGCAAGTTATGAATAGTTGGCCACGGGAAAACACCTTAAAAATGTGTGGCATGGGAGTTACCTAATTTCACTAGCAAATGAAGGTTTCTGACAACAATCAAAGTTGGAGGACTATGATATTTGCATCGTTACCTTTTAGGATGTAAAAAGATGACTATAAATAATCCATTCTAAACTAGATCATGTTTGAGTGTACACAAAATGGAAATAGTTCAAAAGAAAGAACACATTTCTACAAATAACATCATATTTTCTAACAAGAAAGAACCAAAATTCAATAGAATTGATTCATAATTCTTTTTCAATTTCAACTGCAATATTTTCAAAACAGAAACGAAAATTTTACAACAAATAATCTATGAAAAGAGACATGATTTCTCCAATGTAAATGATTGATATATTGCGTTTGTATTTGAGCATTGTTCTATCTCGGGGTTCTCATTGATAAAAGCTGTCAGCAAACCTTGAATAATGTATGGTCATTTCTAATGCCAACTCTCCATTTGGTTATCTGCGGTTTTGTTTGTATATGGTTATACTTTAATGGTTCTGCTATGATAGATCAATACCAAGCTATGGTTGGTTATATTATACAACTCCCCAAAAGCACACAGTACTTCATGAATATTCCATTACTAGTGATGGATTTTTAACATGTAGATCCATGACTATGGCACCAGAAGACTTATTTCTCTATGCATAAATGAGCTTTACATTAAATCATATATCAGGAAAAGAGGAGACATTCATTAAACTGTATGCCTTGTTCAGAAGTTTTGAATATTCAAGTAATTTCAACTAACATACTCATGAATTATTGCTGAAATATACTACAAATGAAAACTGTGTCATTTATAATCATTTATAATTCATAATGTCACTCAAAGAAACAGAGCTAGCAATCACAATTAGAAATTAATTGAATATCTATAGGATTTCTCTCAAAAGTTTCAATGTAAAATGTGACTTCATAAGGCGAAGAACTGCCACGCGCCACCCTTCAACATAATTTTTCACATCTACATCCATCAAACCACCAAGACAACCAGACAAAGAAAGGGATAGAAACCACAATTCTAGTATGACAAACCTCAGTCTAATGGACACCACCTCAATAGAATACCACAAATAAAAAAGATTTATTCTTTCTTGAATTATAGGTCCTTGTGAAAGCAAGCGCTTCCAATATGCATGTATGTCATAAGCTGTCATTATAAAAGGACAAAGTTTTACATGGAGTCAATGTTTGTAACAATTTGCTTTCGCTTGATATTTCTTTTTCAGTTTAACATCGCATCTTACGTACCATAAAGAGACAATAGAATAATCATAGGTCTATGCAATCATGATATTTTCTCCATCATATGAAGCTAAGGCTATCAAATTTCCAATTAATTCCAGCAAATTGTCACATTCCTCTATGAAATCATTTATGTAAAGCTCAAGAGTTCTATTTTGTTAGGTGCTATTTTTTCCCTTTGTATTCTCCAAGAACTGATGAGGTTTCCCTGTATTATCCTTATCACCATGCCATGTGTGAATAGATTTGAGAATGATGAGGTCTTATAGCAGAAAGGTTACCTACCCAAAGACAGTTTCAATTGCAGACAAAATATGCTACATAGTACATAACCTTTCTCTCCTTTTTTACTGACTTCTCTCCTAGGCTGTGTTAATGGAAAAAAACCCACATATCTGGCCTCAAAGTTGAACATATCTGGCCAAGTTAGGTTTGTTTCCTTTGAAATGGACATTGGTGTAAATTCAGGACAGGCATGGCAGAGTCGCAGTAATGATGATAAATTATAAAGAGTGCTTCCTTTTGGCAACTATTAAAGGGAAAGAAAATATCAATTTTTTTGTATAAACATGATATCATATTGGTGTTCCTGCAAGAGGAAATGTAGCCTCAGCTGCAATCTTAGCTCTCATTTCTGCTAGTAAAATAGTGACAAAACTCAAAGCCACAGGCCCCAAATATAGTCTCACCATACTTGGCTTAACTGAAAATAAATGGAATCAGATGTGTCTAACTTCAAGCCTTTGAGGCATATGAATATAGAAAAAGTCTATTGTTGAAGTTTTTACATTGAAGTTCAAAGACATTATTACCAATATCTTTCAGCAGCTTTCTATTGTCTCTTTGATTTCACAAAGTGTATCATTATCAATCTAAGTAACTATTAATTATAACACTGGATCATGTGTAGTTGGTAAGCCCCAGGCAGTCCAGGATCATGCCGGATCAAGATCTGGGCCAATCCGTGCTCATTTTTGGGTTTTCAACACTGCAGCTACATAAACAAACCCAGACAAACACGGCAACTACATGAAATCAACAAGGATGACCAAGGATCATCCCATAATATTCCGTGTTGCACTGTGTTTACACCATGAAGGTCCTTGTTGGCCTCATGTCTATCAGTATCAGTCATTGTCCGTATTATTCTGTTTTTCTTCCCTGACTGTCAAGGACTCACAAGGACAATCAAGGCAGAACTTGGACCCTTCATGGCAGATACAAGGCCCATCCCGGATGTCACCATCTTCCCTGGACCTTCAAGATGTTGATCAGGTACCTATATGGGACTGGGACTTTAGACTATACTACACAGAAATTCTCTCTATAAAAGTATTTTTATGATTTCTTTGCATCAATAAAAGAACCCATTCTTTTCAGAAAAGAAATCTCAGCAGTTAAGTTGGTAATGGCACCATATCATTCACATCAATGTCAACCTTATTGTCTAACACCTATGCTGTTGTTAACCAATAAGGAAATCTGAGCTGTTTTAAGGTATGAGTAAAGACGGAACAATTAGAAAACTATGCTTGAGTTTCTATAATGGCATATAATGAACCTATTGATTTGTCTTGTCATGTTGACCAAAGCGTCATGTACAAAGTTGATGCACTTAGTGCTATAATTATACATGCCCTATGGAACCATGGGAAGACATGAACTAGTTTTTATCTACAGAGAAGAGACATATCACATGCATGTAAAAACTGATTTTTTTACACCAATGAGCGTGTAGCCGCAGACTGTATAACG
>JAVSBT010489195.1:2889-20661 GCA_033118115.1 Pharyngocirrus eroticus
AAATTATGTAGAATTTGTTCAGCCATCTGGGTTACCCAGTCTCCTAGGTTTATGAAGTAATTTCAAGTACAATCAAGGATGTCAATTAATGCTATTCGAGTAAGATAAAAGGGGGGCAACAGTTTACTTGGTATTATTATATAAATGACAAGTATACTATTGAAGTAATGAATAAATGAAATGGGTGTTTCTCATGAACTAATGCCTGTGGTATACTCCCATATTACCTAACCATAAAAAAGTTAAATTGCCATTTATGACAACAGCTAATGATGTTTACTAGTCTATTGTAACCTAGAGTTCCTTATATAATTTTTTTTTAGAATCATATAGCTTCCATGAACTCATTGAAAAGCTTTCTAAATCCAGCCCAGACAATATTTCCTTTCCATTGTTGAATGACAACAGAAGAGCAATTAGACGTATCATTCATTTGTTCATATTTCATATTATGATTTTTTTCTTTGTGTTCTTTTTTCTAGGGGCCCCATCAACCAGGGCAGCCCTTCAAATTTACGGTGGGAGAATCCATTGATAGAATAAAAGAAGAATTTAGTTTTCTACAAGCACAGTATCATAGGTATGCATGGTTTTTACAATTTTAATGTTTGTGGGGGCAACCCCCACCCCCCCTCAATTTTTATAATAAGTATTGCATTGGTTAAACTAATTAAGCCATATTCTATTTGTGAACTTCACATAGCAAAGTAATTAATTTGTGAAAAACTTCAAGAAAAAAAATCCTTTTTTTTTTGCCTGATGTACTTGTCGGCATTATAAATACATGAAAAACTTGTCACGGCTTTAAGGCTATTTTAAAAGAAGGGATAAGGAATGACAACATAACTAGAAAGAAGAAAAAATGGGTGGGTGTCTTAAAATAAAATACATTATTTGCATTATTCTTCATTGTCATGTTTGATGAATCTGTAAAACTAAAGGTATTCCCTATCCAATATGTATACAGACAATTACATGTATGAATTAATTAGAAATCATTGGATCAGCTATCCTTGGCAGCATAAGCCTTTCTTAAACCATGCAATAGGATCTGTTTAGTCAGCCTATATCCTAAAATCTTAGTTGAACAGCTACCAATTTGATGAATCTACCTGTATGAAATGTACATAATAACTGTATTCACAAAATGGTGATCACACCCAGAATACATTTACATCTGTTTCATGTGAATTAATTAGTCAGAATCTAATGTCATAATTATGTTGCGTCACTTTTAAACACTAGAAGAGGGAAAAAAAACTTTGTTGGCATCCATATGTACTTGATTCAAATTATGCACACCAGTAACATGCATAATTGATGCTTGCATGAGTAAAATGAGGACCTGCCCTGGGGCAAGCTGTTTCTGATTCGACATTACACACACAGTCTTTGGTCTGTGATGTACAACATGTATGTGTGGAATGGAGAGACTTGTCTCTTTTTCATAACGTCTACACCAGGCTCTGGGTGATGCATTATATAGATTGGTACAGACAGAACCAGACCCAAGGGGAGGCTGAAAGAAGATGCAAGATGAGATACCATTGGCTTGTTTGTACATTATATTAGAGATATGATAATGTGATTTGCAAGGATAAAAGTTTTATAGTAAAGATTTCAATTATTGAAATGCAATAAAAATGGAATTTTTGGATGACAATTTATGAGATTCGAAACCCATTATTATAGAAATGATTAGGGGAATAAAGTGAAAGAAACTAATAGCTTTAAAAAAAATCTCAGAATTGCCATGGCAACTCAATTCATATGAGCTTATTTGCCTATTTTTTATTGGAAATTGACTATGAGATGAAGATATGGATTCCTTGTCAAGGATTAATGCTATCACTCTTCTCATTACCCTAGCAAGTTGTATTCACAAAGTTTTAATCACCAACCAGGGTCCTAAAGAAATTTCTTTTTTTTTCTTTGTTTCACTTCGAATGTTCTTTAGTGATACCCATCGTGTCAGTTGCTATAATTGATAGAAGTAACAATGTGACTACATTTCACTTGCATGTGATATCTAGAGGCATGGGAGCCTTAATCAGCAGAGAATCCACTGTAAAACTCTACTAATTGTAATGAACAAGACAACATTGGGTGGAAAGGATCAACAGAAGAACTGTCAAGGAAGACACACATCTGTGACTGAAGAGTCAGGCTACATTATTCCAAGAACTCAACTTGTAGACTTGCATGTTCTGTCTGAAGTGTACCTGGAAAGAAGACACCAGTCATGTGATTTTTGTATCTAGCAGAGGGCCAGCCAGGGCTTATGTAGAGAAGGTCATACAGAATCAATGGACTGCCATGCTTGAGATAATTTTTGGTAGAGAGCCCAATTTAAGAGGTTTTACTGTTGAAAGGTCTCACAGTCAACTAAAACACTTTCCCCCCATGTAGGCTTGATATAATTACATAAGCCAAATGTTTACATAGATTGATTGAATTAATAAAACTTGATAAATTGTTGCTGTTATCCACAAATTTAGAATTTGGTTTATCTTAGAAGTTAAGTAGAGGATTTTGATAACCTAATCAATATTATTAGAACTTCTTATCAGTTGTTAAAAGATACCATACTTTATCATATCATGGATTTAAAAAAATTGAATTGGATCCATGATAGGCAGAGAGAGAGTGTGTGACTGTGAGGTTTGGACATGAGATATAGTAGTACGTGACAATTTTTTTGTGTGTCAACAACGAGATGAAAAACACATAAAGAAAAGAAAAGAAACCTGAAAAAGGATGGAGGTCAAAGGCTGCATAGAAGATATTTAATCCTTGGACAAGAATGAGTCAAGAATGCCACCAGCCTTCAGAGCTAAAGCAAAATTGATCTCCTTGTGGCAGATGGTTAACATTTGATAAAAATCTGCAATCAGATATGACAAGTCATACTGCAGGATTTCTATGCTTGGTTGACTTTGTTACTTAATTGGATTTCCATTATAAATGGACACAAGGGGAGGGGGTAAAAAATAAGAGAATGAAAACAAAATGGTGTTTTCTTAGGGCAGAGAGAAATGTACTTCCTATGGTTTCCTTCCCTGATATTTTTGTGATTGGAATTGATAGAATAATTTGATTTCTTTGTTTACAGCCTTAAGATGGAATGTGAGAAGCTTGCACAAGAAAAGACAGAAATGCAGAGGCATTACGTCATGGTAAGTAAGAGCACTCGAAGAAAACAAAGCTTATTTCAAATTTGATCTTTTGTAGAGAAATAATTGACGTTGAGCATCTTCAATATGCCAGGTTATATGTCTGTGTAGCAGTTGGAGTGTTGCTAATTTTCTATTTAATTGGAGATGATTTGATACCATTGATATGTAAATTAAGACTCGATATTACTCCTAGTTTCAATGAGATTTATATATTTTTACAATAGCCTTGAATTAAAATCTGACATGATGATAGTGATTTTTTTTTTATCTTTCAGTACTATGAAATGTCATATGGATTAAATGTAGAGATGCATAAACAGGTATGTGAAGTTTGTTTTGATTCTTCTATTATGTAAGATTATCTTATTCATTAATTGAATTTGGATTAAATTTTAATATTATCTTTGGGAGGAGAAAAATTACAGAAAAATGCACTCCACTCTCCGTTTGTTTGATTGTGTGGAACAGAATTATGGCGTCAAAAATGTAGAAAAAAGTTGTTCTCGAGTATAACAAATAATTGGAAAGACACTTGTTTGCCAGTTTGAAATGTTTATGAGTTATTCATACATTTATTTATACTAAGATAACTCTGTGGGCTGATTTATTTCCTCAACTATATGCCTGGAAAGGTCTTGAAAGATGTTTTTTTTGTTTTTTGGTGTTCCTAAAAGTTTTGAGGCTTTTGTTGAAAAGTAGACCTTTCCCTGCGAAAAGAAAAGCAGACCTTTCCCTGCGGTGGATTCATTGTTATTTCTATAATGTTTTATTGAACATCCTGATGGCCTCGGTGCTTCATTATCAATTCTTCCAACAGTTTTCTGTGTCATACCGTAATTCTTAATGAAACAAAAGAAGGCAATAAACAGCTGGTTCAAGAGACTAATGACTAGAGAAAACAACTTCCTAGAGAATCCATGCCAAGCTATTAAAGTCCTCTTTGACGAGAATGGATAGTATGTGCTTGGGGATTTGAGATTTCCCTTCTGAGCCATGCTAGGTAGCAGACTTCTTCCTGCCTACCATCATGTTATTCTTTCTCTGTGGCTAATTATCCCTTGTGTGCCATTTATCAGCCTTGTGAAATGGCTGTGTAACAATCAGCAATGGCAGCTAGCTGATGATGAAATTTACCCGTGTCCCAGGTGTCTAAAACATGGATGTTGTAATTGCACACAGACCTCTAAGTCTAACTCTCCCCCCCCCCCCCTTTTTTTTCCATTCTAGTTCTGCATCCTGCTGAATGCATTATTTTAACAACACTAGATAAAGCATCTCTTAGATTATTTTGGAAACCCACTGTGATTATTTCTTGCTGCCCACTGGGTAGAGAGATCTACAGATGATAAACAGTTTCAAAAAGTCAAAATAAACCAATACAGCAGCCATCTTAACATTCCCCCCCCCCCCCTTCCGTTTTGTCAGCAGTTGGAGTTGGTATTCTCAAACAACACACATCACGGTATACACAGTCTGTTTATGCAAAGAAAGTAAGCTTTTATTTTCCAGAATCTGTGCAAATATATGTGACGTTATGTGACATAGATGTACCATTCCAATCTACCCATGGGTGTTTCAAAACTTGCTGCCCCCCCCATGCTTTTTTTGCCCTGAGTGTACTGCAGTGCCCATTTTAGATATCATGTAATAGTTCCATTGCTGTCAAAATGAAAATGATAGGATCAGAGTATATGGCAGATGGAAGCCAACTTTATGAGGCATTAGGGAATAGTCCAGACCACCAGCTAGTCCCAGTAATAACTTTATTAATTCAGAACCTGGCATTTGATCAACATCATGAAATAGCCATAAAAAGAATTAATCCCAAAAGCAATAGGCTGTAGGTGTGTGTTTTTTTCTTTGTTGTGAAAAAATGGCGACATGCGATGGCAGAAGAAGTCAAAATTATGGTTGACTCCTAAGCATGAATAAGGATCTTGTATATATGATACAGTCAGTTGGTGATTACTGCTGTCTTTTGTTAAAGGGCCAAATGAGCCATTAAGTAATTAAGGATCAAGAGATTGCTGTCACATACAGTTAATAAGCCTCTAATCTTGTATAGTGAGCAATTGGAACCAGAGAAGGTATACTCAGAGAGTTGAGAATGAATTCCTGTGGAATTGATATGATTATTGTTACTATAGTACTTCTACGTATGGTCCGAGAAAATTAAAGGACTACTATATCGATATTTTTCTTAGGAGTTTGCTACACAAAATTGTCAAACTGCTATACAAATTTCATCAAAATTAACATTGCAGAGATACAAACTGCTATGCAAAATACTGAAAGTGCTATTCAACTTTGAGTCATTAAATTATTCCCTGTCCTCAGGACTAACAGAAAGTTGCCTGAACAATCTACTCAACAGAAGAGAATACCCCATTAATGCATGAGTAAATGGCCCTAGAATTAAGACCGAAAATGTTACAAAAAGCTTGTCCTTGATATTGACCATGAATTGAATATGATTTAAAGCTGCAAGAATGAATGATGAGAGAATGAGAATGAAAGATGAAAAGATCTAGAACTAGCACTTTAGCATGCTATAGAAGATGGCGCTTTGCCATGAAGAAGGGATAAAAAATAAAGTAAAAAAGTCTTATTGCAAAGGTAGTTGATCGTTGGTTGATTTCTTTCTAATGCATGTCGGTATGTGTGTAGTAAGTATCATGTTTTATTTGAAAGCTGTTAGCCAGGAGTATAGAGTTCTGTAAGAGTAGAAAAAATGGCTTTAATACAGCGCAGATGTCTTGGATGTGTCTGTACATGAAGATTACAAGAGAACTTGTAGTAGTTGACCTTTGACTTTTTCCTGCATTTAGCTTCCGCACTTCCTAGCTCTGATTTCTTGGTGAATTATTTTACTTTCTGATTAAATGGATTGGAAAGAAAGAAAACAAATGTTTTACAAAAAATGAAGAGAGGAGGAGTATACAAAGTGTTGTCCAATAATAGATGTTTGGCAATATACAGCTGGAATGTTGATGTCTTTGTGAAAGTAGCGTGCATCATAAAAAAAGTTTGTTATGACCTTTCAAAGAACTCTTAAAAAATACAATGCTTTTGCAGATGTTCTGGAAGTGTATAATTACGAATTCCATGGAAGAATAAAAAGGAAACACGAAAAGTTATATGAGTTTCCAGACAGCTCATGTTACTTTTTTACACTTTTGTAACAAAAAAATGGCCCCTAGAGCTTACTGAGATATGGGGAGGGTAGTCTTTCATTTGTGTCGATCCAATGCAAAACTTTTTTGAAGTTCAGTGAACAGCAACCTGCAATATCTTTACTAGTTGACTCTATTTGTTTTTTTGCACGATATGAGTGAAAGATTACAGCTTTTTTTCCTCTATGCACTGGCAATTTTAAACCTTAGTTTTTGGAGCAAAAAGGCTATCAAACATGTTGATATTTGTGGCATGTGAGATAAGTAAGAAAAGATAAGAAGTGGAAATAAAAAAGATTTTTTGGTAAATATAACTCATGAATCTTTGATTGCCTTTTATTTTTCTCCCATTTTGTGCAAGGGTAGAAGAACAAGTAGAGGTCCATGAATGATAATTCTTCATTTTTGTAGGTCCTATAAAATCATCACACTACTTCTAGTCAGTGTAAAGCCTTTTTCATAATTATTTCCTGTATGACATTGTATAGGACAATATCAATATTAAACATGATTATTAAAGTTTGCAATTTATAGGGGGTCTGAAGTAAAGGGAACTTTTGTGAATTCGATGAGCCCTTACTTGAGCCTTGATTGCTGAATGTTAGTGGTTTTTGTATATTTGTTGATACCCTTATGTCATGCTACAACTTTGCAACTTCTCTTCTGATAATCCATAAAAGAAATAAACAGTATTGATCCCCAGCATTGCCATCATAGTCTCCTTTATAATAATGTGAAGTTTTCATAAACAACACATGTACTGATGAACCTAGGGGTCTTATGTGATGAGAAAGCTGAATGGCATCTACCACTATTCATCTTGGTATTATTCACCATTGTGTGCTTTCTGCATGGGCACCCTGCATGATGAACCAAGTCCTATACATAGTGTATGGTAAACCTATCTCCCCACCTCAAATATGTACAATGTGTGGTAATTCTTCAAGATTGATAAATAAACTGACAATCATTCACCATGGCTACAGAACACTTTGCCAAGTGAGAAGGATGTTCTGACAGATTCATTGGGTTTTGGCAAATTTCTGCTACAGGGTGCTCCAAACCACAGACTGATATGTGAGGGAGCAAGCAGTCAGGTGTGACCTTGATTAATGTTGGGGCGTTTGCTAATTTATGCTTTTGTATGGGATAAATGGAAAGTGGATTTGTTGGAGATTCCTGTAAGAGCTTTAATAGCTCACATGACAAAGAAACTTATGATTAGAATATTTTCATGTGGTCTTCCTTTTTTTTAATGTGAATTAAGCTTTTGCATTGGGATATTTGACCAAACTTGCTTAATTGATTCATACATAGATTATTTGATTTATTGCAAAGATATTTCACCATAGTGTTAAGTTTCTAGGTCCATATCATTGCGGTTCTTTTAGCATTTTTTTTGTCTCCCTTCATGCCTGGCTGCGTTGCTCAAAGCTGGTATATTTTAACTTCATCCTCCAAGTTTTAAACTGACTGTTGTAACTTGATGAGAAGTTGGAGACAAAGAATCCCATACCTGTGCTATCTCAGGTTTTGCCTTGCGTTCCAAATACATCAGTCCAACACCCTAAGGTTTCTGTTTATCATAATACACTCTGACAGTTCCTGTGGTGTTTAGATACCAGTCTATAACATCAAACTCCCTCCAAGTGTTGATGGCAAAGATAGGAGTCTTTTTGCACCTCTTTGAATGAAGAGTTCCTGAGTCGGCATGAATACTCTTGGCCACCTTTGGGCCTCAAGGTGTTAATTAGCATTGCTATCATTGGGATACCATGTCAGTATCTAACACGTCAAGATTGGAGAAGTATCCTTCTTTAGGCTTGTCTTTTTTACATCAATAAACATTGCTGATAATGCAGGCTAGGGCTTGTTGCTTCAAGTTAGCCTTGTTTTACTATGATGCATGGTTTTGTAGGTAACAAGATACAAAGTTTAAAATGAGGTTTGCCTTGAATGATAGTGGAAAAAAAGGAGAAGAAAAAGCTGCAAAGAAAATCTACATAGTTCAGTGACCTATTTACAGAAAAAGAAAGAAAAAAAATAAATCATTAATCCCCACTGTGCTTTTCTTATGAGTGTAGTTTTATAGATCATACACATACTCAACTATACAAAGGTAAAGTAGTCCCTTGCTACATGAAGAAAATGAGCAGGAGCCCCAGAACTAAAGATGGGGGAATGGTTTATTTGTCCCTGGGGGTAAATTATGAATCCCTAGTGGGGCACTTCAGTTTCTTTGATATTGTACAGAAAGTAATTGAGATTTACCCCTTTTAGATATTTTCATTCTAAAATTTAAAAAAAAAGCAGCTAGTTCTTCATTGTTATGTGTCCTTTGTTTCCGATTGAGGTTACAAGCTACATGGTGTCCTTTTATTTTTGCATTAATTACCAAACAAAAAAAAAGATTCTTCACCTAAAGTTCATATACGTGATCTACTGCCATGTTAATAATTCCATTTTAATGTAATTGACCACCTGTCAGGAAAGCCCATAGCATTTTCTAGAGAAAATAGAATAGAATAAAGTACAACAGACAAAATACACAACAGAATGCTGTCTGTATTAGCTGTGTCAATATTTTCAATATTAGAGAAAAACTCTGGCCTTGTTGTTAACCCTTCGATCCATATTCTAAAGTGAATCAATTTCTTCCTTTTTGTTACAAGGAAATGTTTGCACTGGATGTATTCTTATCTTTGTTACAGTATAGCCATAACCATCAATATTTTTAAATATTGTTTGATATTGACATGAAATTGCAGGGAAAAAAATTCTTCAAAAGAATATCATAATTAGACCTCATGATACTTCCTGGCTTCTTAAAAAGTCAGAGATCGTACTATTACTTTTACTAATTAGGCAAAGAGGCATTTTACAATGGATATTTTTAATCAAAAATTGTGTTCTAAACACTTCAAGTTTTGCTAAAATTGATGCTGGTTACGTTGATTCTGTCTTCTAATCTATATCTGGTGACAGTTTGAGATATGATATTTGGAAGGACCTTCCCTCCCTCCCCCCCCCCCCCCTCCCCGCCTTCTATATCTGAAAATGTTCTCTAATCCTACAAGGTCCACTAATCAGACTCCCTCAATTTAATGTATTTTTTTTTCATTGACTGATGTAGTTATTTATGTATCTTTTGTAGTGGCATTCCCTTAATAGAATCCATTCTATACCTGTTCCTAAAGCTTGTTTTTGGCTGTACTTTATTTAGCTCTTGCTTACTATTGATGTTCGTTTTGATGACAAAATAGAGGAGCTTTTGAATCGAGCATACTTCAGTGTGTTGCCTATCGATATTATATTAAATACAACCATTAAATTGTTTGAACTGGGGCCTGTTTGCATGTCCCGAGACAACGGTTTGTCAGCCTTTGAGTTTACTCTAATGACTCTTTCTATGGATTTTCATGAACACATCCAAAGGTGTTGCACTGAAGTAAATACTAAGCATTCATTAGCCATTCATGGGCATTGTTTGGCCAATTGATTTGGAAGTAAACACTGGCCCCTCAGCTTGTTTGCTATGTTACTGAAGGAGAAGGCAAACATTGCCGATATAGACAGGGCTTACACAGGGGCTACAAGTGGATGGATGCATGTCAAAGCTGTCTCTACTAACTTACACACAGAGAATATCCCCTGTCCATTTATTAGCAAATGGCTTTGTGGGGGAGGGGATGGGAGAGGTTATCAAATTGTTTCTGACCCTTTTCAGTGCAACATGTTTTCAGATGCTTGCAATTAGATAGAAGAGAATATTTTAACATTTTTAAAGTATTCTTGTAATAATGTTCAAATGAATGATTAATATTTTTGTTTATTCAGTGAGGTTGTTAACTTCTACTAGTTCAGTGTCATTGCACACCAACCAATTGGGATTACCTGCTTATTATTCCCTAACCCCAGATGAGAAATAAGGACAAAATGGTGGATCAATATATTCATATGGATGGCTAATTGAGCATACAGTCTCTATCTGGTTGTTTTAACAGAAAATCTCCTACACAGTGTGCTGGTTATAATTATGTATTGTAACATAAATCTGATATTCATTCCTCCCACTTTTTTTTCAATAATACACACTATCTTGATCCTACATGGCATTGCTCAGTGAAGGCTGTCAAGCCTCCCTTTTGCTTCAATATAGATTGGGCCTAAATGACTGGACAACCAAAATATCACAATTATGGTCTATTTCTAGGTTTTATTGTTAGCCTTTATTGCCCCCCATGGGATTTTAGTGCAACGGCTATAAAATATGAATAAAGTCAATTTATCCATCACCGTCAGGACCCTAGAGACTCATCCTCTTTCACAGTGCTTCTGGGTTTTGCTCCTTAATTGGATATTTCTTATTAGACAAGATGGATTTTTATTCTAATCTCCTGCGACTGACGTCTTGGCATGAATGCCTTCCATTGTATGCAGATTACTTCACTGGGATTGGGATTTTTTTAAATGAAAACGGAGATAAAGGGGATGGGGCTGATGAAATGCATTGGATAAGATGGCAGTGCTTGCTTGATGACATGTATTTTTGACTATTGTCTTAGGCTGTACCTATTTGCATAACACTACAGAGTTTTTGTTTGGTTGCAAGAATGTAATAAGGAACTTATGTGGACTGTCATGATACAGATAATATGGTTGTGTTCTCCTCAGGAGACACCAAAAATGGCCCATAATGGGGTAGGATCAGTATCCAGTTATAAAGGATAAATTATTCAAAGTAAAATACCTTCCTGCTTCAGTCAGTCTATTAGTAAAACTCCACCATCCCTAGGCACACCGTTGACATAGAATGGGATGATTTGTACCAGCTAATGTCTACCAAGAGAATGGCCCTCCTCAAGATTTATAGTCTCCTTGGACTTGCAGAGAAAAGCTTGCATTGTTGATGATGATAGTGGAGTGTGTGTCGTATGCATTTTGATAGCATGATTCTGTATGCTTGATTGTCTTGATAAATCAGAATGCCATTTCTGTGTCTAATCAGGTGAAGAAGGCACAGGCCTGAGGTGAATGAAGTGACAGGTTTGGGAGGAGTGAAGTTCTGACAGTTAATTACATTATGATTCTGTGAGTGGGAAATACAAAATGGCGGGATTAGAGATATAGGTAAAAGGGTGCATTTGTTGTAGGTGTAACCTGTCCAGCCATTTTGCAATCGTGGTTTTACCATAAAATTTGTGTTCTAGTCTCCAAAAGTACCAGCCAGGCTCTGTAGTTTATGCATAAAATCCATGCTGTAGATATATAAGAGAGAGAGAGAAGATGATACCCCTCAACTGAAAGTTCAGTATGTCCTTGCTTTAGATTGAATGCTGATGAGGATACATCAACAATAAATCCTTACTTTATAGCTATGGATACATGTGGGAAAATGTCAAGTAATTACTGACAAATGTTTTATAGTATCTCTCATACTAGAAAGTTGACTTTTTTAACGGGGTGGGGTGGGGTGTTCTCCATGTCAACTAGACCCGTGGTTTGTATGATGATCACCTTGGGAACTGTTCAAGGCAATTGTTAGATCATGGCTCTTGTTGGTCTGAAGCATAAAAGCATCTATTGCTTGACTATTCAACATTCATTTTTTTTCATGAAATAGGACAAAAACAAGAATCATTCCTAGATCAATCTGGGGTAGATTTGAGTGCAGAAGATTTTTTTAATTCTCTTTAGAGCATGACAAAACCATTAACGGTCGTTATCATTGATTAGATACACTCGTCACTAGTGTATCATTAACTGACATGACAAAGCTATAATGATCTCTTCCATTGATTTAGTACACTTCCTGTATACAGGAATAACAAAAAAAGATAATGATCGGTTTGATCGATTTAACATTTTGGCAAAGGGGGAGGGATATAACTTTATTGCCATTCAGATACAGTTCACAGCTAGCAGCAGAGCACAACCCTGTATGATTATTTCATAAGTATAGTTATAATTTTTCCACATGAGCATTATTGACAAGACCAATTAAGCTGTTTATTAAGACCCATGTCTCCCCTGAGAATTGAAGTATCAAACATTCATATCCATGCTTACAGAATGGCGACAACCTGCCATATTCTGGAAACCTCATATGACAGCTAAAGTTTTGCAATCTAATGAGTTTTCAACACACACCCATCCCCCCCTTTTTTTTCCTGATGATATTTTTACTCTGTTTTCTGTTGCAACATTTTGATCATCTTGGGATAACACTGTTTGATGTATGTGCTATTACAACATATAAATAAGGAATTATATCACATCGATATGTCTTTAGTGTAGGAAACAGAAAAAAAACCACCCAAATAACCTGCGTGATGATTTATTGCTTGAAAGAAGATATTCATTTTTTATGTATCATTTTTTACTGCTTAGAAGCATCAATTTTTAATGAACATTATCTATACCTTTCATCCAAATAAAGTGATTATATGATAGAGCAATTCTTCATTCTTTATCATGCAAGTCCTCATTCATATTTTATTATTTTTTTCCTGTGCGCTGTAAAAAAAGAACCATGATGAGATGTTTAATGATTTCCATCGAAGCAGAACAGCATGAATATACTTGACTTTTAACAAACTATAAAATGAATCCTCAAATATTTTAAAGTTCCACCAATTTTAATGTATTTCTGTGGACCAATGCATGATAAGATCATAGGAGTTTTCAATATTTTGGTTTTTAATATGAATGTTTATTATATCAATTTGATGGGTTTTTTTTAAATGTTTTCTTGGGGAGGGGCATGCTTAGGGGTAAAAAAATAATCTAAAATAATTGCCTGAAATTTAATTTAATTTTAAATGAATAAATTATGGAAAGATTTGTCTGAAATTTAATTTATTTTTGAATGACGATATTATTGTCCTCAAAAGCAGCCATCTTTTTTTACCTCTTTCTCATACCCAACCAGCAACTCATTACTTGCCCACTGCATGCACTGACAGCTAAAGCAGTTATTTCCTCTAATATCAAGCCCTAATGCTGTTCTAAATAGATTTGCCCACCTGAGAATTGGTGGGATTAGTGCATGTATAAGTTACATGAAACGTGTGAGAGGTTGCATAAATTCAGCAAGCCCTTTGGGGCTTTGCAGACAGTTCATTCCAGTAAGGCCAAGCCATTGATTCTGTTGCTTTACATGCCATGACAATTTTTCCATTCCATACATGAGGCTCACTCTGGGTGATTTTCTGTTGCTGCTCTTGTATCATGTACAAAAAAGTATTGTGCTGAGTTGTGACATTTTTTCCATTCTATGAGGCCCCAACTGGGATATCTTGAGCAGCTGTACTAAAAGCATTGCACTGGGTTCTCTCAGACAAATTGTATTGGAGTTGTAGAAGCTTTATGGTCCTTGTCTTGTCACTGAGATAGTGGTTTATTACACAAGGAAAGATTTAAAGTCTTAGTCTGTCTTAAGGACTACAGGTCTAAATGATTTGAATAGTAAAAGGGATGCTAGTAACTTCACTTCCTTGCTGTGGATTTTGAGAAGTAGAATTATTTACAAGCAAACAATGTTATTTAAATTTCTTTTCAGTTTTATGAATTTTGAAGTGTGTAGCTAGATGTTTGTTGGGTAATAGTGGACTATTTTGTCACTGAAAAGAATAATCTGTGTCCATCCACCCTTGGGTATTTTATAGCTGTTCAATACTGGCATACCTACATTTATAGGGGGATTAATTTCATCATGTAAACTTCATTACTTATGTTGTAAGTCTTGATGGTTGGTTGTTCAATGTTTTTCTCCATACTGTTTTTTTTTGTTATAATGGGATTGCATCAAAGTCTCCCATAGCTTAGCTAGAATACTGATCAGGCATTCAAATGAAAGCTCAGACATTGACTACAAATCTACAAGTATCAGAGCTTTCCTTCTGATTTCTCTGTCTCGTCCCAAGTCGAGTTCCATAAATGAATTGGTGGATTAATGCATTCCTTCCCCAAAGAACAATTCATCTTGTATTTCAGCCATGTAGAAACATTTCATTTCCAATGAATTTTCATCACCTATATTACCTTCTCTTTCTATTTATTTTCAGACTGAAATAGCCAAGAGATTGAATGCCATCATTGCACAGATTATTCCCTTTTTATCTCAGGAGGTAAGTGGATTGGACATCTTATGAGTGCTTCGCTAGGCCTTAGGGTCAAGCATTGAAATAGAAGATTTGTTGAATGTTACTTGTATTAGAGCATGGGCCAAGCCAAACAAATGTGAGCCAGAGAGAAATGTTGTGTATGACCACATATTGTGAAATTTGATTTATTTCTTTAGCAACATTTTGATTGGAATATTTCCTTTTTGACATTGTTTTCAAGACTCTTTAGGCCCTTCGCAACAAGTGGGTCGAAGGAAGCTTGGGCAGTATTAAAGTTATGCATTTTTACATTGTATGGCTGGCTTTGATGTTAATGTTTATTGCATGATAAGTTTTGAAGAAAGCTTGGCTCAAGTGGGGTTGAAAATGTAACCAAACAAGTCCTATTTAGTTTATATAGGGTTTGATTCGTGGCAAAATATGCTTAGCACTTGAAAGTAAGCAAGAATGATAACCCACTGTTCACATAGCTTGTAGCCATAAAAAAAAGTATGTTTGAAAAGCACTTCTACTGAATCATAATATTACACCTTATGAAACACAATCACCCCTTAGTGTACAATCAAAAAGTAATTGGGAAATGAGCCAGCCTAGCCTACACAAAAGGGAAGGATGTTGGCATGGAAACAGAAGAAAAACGTGAAATAAAATTGAATTCATAATACTTCTGAGCATTGAAAAGAGTCACTTTCAGTAAATTAAGACAAATTAGATGCAGATATGTGCTGACGTGACAGTGTTCTTATGCCTTCTTGAAATATTAATATTTTTTTATAATTATGAGAGTGAAAAGCAACCAAACATCTAGTCAACAATGTTGGTTTTAGTATAATGTAGCTATTTGCAGGTTGACTTCCTTATGTTGCCATATTAGAGCCCTGTGGATCAATTGCAAGTTTTGGTCTTGTTTTGTCATTTCCTGCTCTGCTGTAGTTTCATTTCATTGTAACTGATTAGTAATGTTAGAAGGAGGCGCAAGAGGGCTTCAAAAAATACTTGCAGTGACTTTTCTTTTTTGCTGGAGTTCGAGCCCCAAAAACTTGAGCACGAAACCATAAATTGAGCTTTTCAAGTGACTAAGTATCACCTCCCAGATCACTTGAGCGTGCATCTCTCCTGAGGAGCCCCTTATTACAGAGGTTCTTGAAGCAACCACTCATTGCTGTGGATGACACTTGGCATGGATCTTCAAGTGTCTGTGCTTGTGATCTCCTCTACTGAAACCAGGCAAAACTAATGGGCACTGAAGAGCTTTTAAGTACATCTTTTCTGTTTCCACGACAACTTGAGATCTGGAGTACCAAGGGATGTTGAAGTTGCTAAAATGAAAAGAAGAAAAAAAACGGATAGAGAAGTATGTAGATGATAGAACATTGCTGAAAGAAAGACACTCCAAAAAAATTGCTCTTGAGTGATATTAACCAATCAGCAATCTACGAAGAAGACAAGAGTAATTTTGAAAATTCAAAATGGCACTGGAGGGTGATGAGTGGGATGTGAAAGAAAAATGTGAATGTTTTACGAGATTCAATAAACGGTCAAGCATCTTCATCAAGTAGTTCTAATCAAAAGCAGGCACTATATAAAGTGGAAAGTGTTATCTTTTTTCTTTTCTTTCCTTGTCACAAGTAGACTATCAAAGAAATTGAAGCCAGTTTTTCTTGAACAGCTAAGTACCATTCACAAGGACAGCTTACAGCCTTCAGAAACTTATTAGTTATGTCAGCCACATTGACTTTGGCAGAAATTAAAAGATAAAAAGAGAACATAAGAGGAATATGAGTGGTGAGAGACAACCAAAAAAAGGAGACAAAATGAATGAATCAATGGGAAAAAGATGACAACAAAAAAAGAAAGTTTGCTACAGAAAAAAAGAAAGATGAATTCCTATGGCACTGAATGGATCTATTTCAATTCACTTTTTATACTGTACACTATTCCATATCTATAGTTCCAAAGTAGATTTTAAATGTCCATGTTAAAGCCCATGCTAAAGTCCCATTAGAAAAGTTTATATCACATTTTTTTTATACTTTTAAGGTACAAAAGTCATTCTTACACTAATGATTATTTTCTAAATGCTGTAGTGTTTAGGTATTTTCTTCCATTGAAAAAACATAAGACTATAATTTTGGAATCCTCTATACATTGATTTATCCCTTGCAATGTGTCAAATGCATTTATGTTGTGTGGTTTCTCCTTTCTATTGCGTTTCATAAATCATAATGTTTGTTATGACTTATGTAATCAAAATTTATTTGATGTTCGCTATTCAAGAAAGACTATTTTCAAAATACGGAATATTTATAACCTTTTTTTTCTGTTTTCATTCTAGCATCAACAACAAGTAGCAGCAGCAGTTGAGAGGGCCAAACAGGTTACCATGACAGAACTCAATGCAATCATAGGGGTAAGTAATATATCAAGCCACATTGAGTAAAATCCTTGAGAATACTTGAAACCTTCCCTGCCTTATCCAATCACTCAACATTAAACAAATCATCCAAAACTGTCATTATGTGTGAACCCTTAATTTTTATTCTTCTCCCAAATACAAAAATAAAAAGGAAAAATAATGTAAAATCCAAAGCAACCAAACATTTAACTTTTTTACATTTACCTGTCTGAATAAGAAATAACAAGGCTATATGACTAGTTCTGGGATACATTATCATGAAAACAATACCAAATAAAACATTATGATCTATCAAGATACCAAAAAGATAAAAATGATTACACTCCAGTGTATGATTATAAACTTGTTGATAGTTCAGATGAAATGTTCACAAAAATGACACAATATTTTGTAGTTTTTTTAAAAACGACACTTCTTTTCCTTCTAAATAAAACCTCTGATATATGTGCACACATGGAGGATATTGTTTTGAAAGAAACTTTTTTTTATGTCAGGAAATTAGTAAATCTATTATTGATTAATTAGATATGAATTGTATCTATTGTTAAAATTCCACAACATTGAATTTTTTATTTCCATAATCATTTGGTGGGTTGTTTTTGTTTCTGTTACTGACAGCCTATCAAGAGACAGATGTTTCTTGTAAATAACACAATTCATATGATTGCATTGTTTTAATTGATATCTAAGCCTTTCATGGTATTATTTGGTGTTTAAATGCAATCACAACAGCTTTTTGTAGCATCATTGATCAAAGTTCAAAAAGATGGAAGCAGCATTTGATTTCAGAATGGCATAGTCATAAAGTTTTGTGGGAGGTCTTGTATATTCCTATTTGTCCTCATAAAGTGACATACTGACAGTAAAAAAAAAATCACTAA